>AP025067.1:29458419-29488982 GCA_036186865.1 Eustoma russellianum | reverse complement strand
GAATTTGAATCTGTGAGGGTGAGAAATCTGGTTTCTAAAAAATAGGCGAACGAATGAGTTCATCTCAATTCTCTTTATCACGAAGTCAAATACCCGGTGCCAGTTTGATGATTTCTGAATTTTCTGGAGTATGTATATGCATTCAGGCATTCTGGACTATGTTTCTTAAAAAAATGTATGTCATATGCGTTTTAGACTTGGAGGATATATATGTATGCTGTTGGACTCTCTTAATGCATGAAGGGATTCTTGTGATAACTGAACATGTGTTGCTAAAACTGAAAACATATGATCTCAGGGGGCTGTTATGACTTATGATGATTTGGTGCTGTTAACTCCTGGATTGATAGTTCGGAGACTTGATAGGATTGAGCAAAAGTCGAAAATTTTCAAGTTTAAGTGATGCCTGTGTTGGACAGGGATGGTGTGAAGGTTAAAAGTGAAGCAAAATATGAGACTTGCAATCACGTGTCGTCATGTGTATAAAAACAAAAGGTACTGCTTCTTGTACACGTGACGATGCGTGATTGGAGATCTCATATTTTGACTCACTTTTATCTTATTCACATCTGATTCGATAATGTCAATCCTTAAAACTTCCAATCTGATTTGGTGAAATCATTAGGCTGTCAAGTTTCTTGGGCTTTATCAGGTATCAAGTGATTGAACAATTTTACAATGGGATATGCCCTTTTCTGCAATCTGATGTCCTGGTGTCTCTTGATGATTTGCTCATACAATGCATTTGTGTGATAAATTGCATATGATATTGAATGGTTCTCAAATTGCAAACCTGCAGTGGGAGGCTTGGCTATGTCATATTTGTCTATCTCTTTTTCTTTTTTAACAGTGTACTCATTGTATTTATATTATACTAAGTGATATACACACACTATATATACATACATCTATATATACGTGCATTTTCAGTAAGTTTTTCTTTTTCAGATTATATACTCATCGAGTATAAAATTATAGTTGTTTAAGTTTAATTCATATTCTACATTAAACTCAATTGCGTCACAAAACGTCAGATGATATGATGATCTGATGATGACATGTGATTACATATTGTCATCTTTCTCTTTTTTCTTCCTCCATTCTCCTTCCTCTCTCTTCTCTCGTCCACCTATCACCCACCGGTGTAATTTCTGAACCACTCTCTTTCGGACTCTTTACATACCACTATTTCACTCTCTCAATCCGCCCTACCCCGCCACAATTTCATTCTTACTTTTTGCCTTCCCGCCTCCGCCCAAACCTCTCGCTATAGTACCATTATACACGTCTATAATTATCTCTGGATTAACTTGTTTTCAATTATTCGAGTAAATAAATTTACTTATTAAAATATCGGTATATTTAGTATAAAATATTTAATATTTTTCTCATTTTAAGAATTTAATGTACTAATAAATATAGGTAGTTTGTTTTACAAATAATGTAACGTATACCAGAGAAATAGTCGGGTTAAGATAATTATTCAGACACATCTTTTGGTTGATTATTATTATAATCATGAAAACGGCCTGAGGATATTTCAAGTTTTTGAATTTAGAGGCTCATCCTTTCCTTCCTACGCTCAGAGAGATTAGAAGGGAGAAGAAAGAAAAATAAATGAAGGGAGGTTTACTCGACCAAAAGTGTAAATGAATCGAGCGATTTATAAGTTGATCGAATTTAAGTCGGGTTTACATTCGATTACTTGGCTTAATAAAGGTCAGAGGTGGAACTCAACTTAAATCGACTACTTAACGAACTAATCTTGAATATATTTAGACTCAAGACGTTAGTTTATGAATACATTCGAACTTATATATATATATATATATATATATATATATATATTATATACAATTTGATGCTATATTAGTAATTTGTTCGGTAGAAATATATGTATATTCGTTTGATAGAAACAATACATTAAACCTAAAAGTACCAATTATTGTAATAATAATAAGTTTTTGATGTGAAAAGATCAACAAAGATTCAATTAGGGATGTCAAACGGATAAAACGAATACGGTAACACAGTATCTGTATTCGAATTCGTTTTTGTCTAACTATATCCGAATTCGTATCCGAATCCGGACGGATATTTAGGAAGTCATCCGAATTCGAATTTGTTCGGATTCGAATTCGGTGCCGGATATCCGAATCCGTATTATATATATTTCAAATTTGTTCGAATATCCGAATCCGAATTCGAAATCAGCAAATTTACAACAGTGGTATACATATTTTCATATATTTTTTTAAAAATTTTAAAAATAAATATTTTTACATATTTTTTTATATTTTATATATTTTATTATATTTTTATTTAATTTTAAAAATATCTATTCGGATACGGATATTCGGATACGGTAATGACTATACCATATTCGTATTTGTTTTTCTAATACTATTCGGATACGAATTTGAATACGGTGAAACGAATGTACAGCTCTTACCATATTCGATTTGGACAGCCGAATTCGAATTCGGATGTCGGATATCTGATAAGTTTTGACAGGCCTAGATTCAATAATGTCTGTTCACAATTAAAAGCTTTTTTACTTGTACGTACAGTTTCAGAATAAAAAATACATAATGATTGAGAATGAACATGCTAATACGTATACATATTCTATACTTGGTATGTAAAGTTTCTCCGTGATTAATAAAATTCGTTGTTTTTGCCAAAGAGAAAAAAAAATTATAATAAACGAAGGGGTTTGTTTCCTCAAAGAAGAAAATTAGGATCTAATCCGAGGTATCTAAGTGGATAGGCATCTAAAGTTATCTTACACCTAAAAGATAGATTAATTTACAGATGAGATAAATATATTCAACTTGTGGCTATGTCATAATAGAACACTTGTCGTGAATTAACTTCTAGATCATAATTGCTCTAGTGAGAAAGGAGCAAGTGGAACACCTTAGAGATCGATGTCATTTTTCTCACTTGTTTAATATATTTGAACTCTTTAACATTCATAATATCATATGTGACATTTTTATAACATCCATTGGTATTATTTAAGTATATATCACTTAAAATCGTAATTTTAAAAATTATCCAAACATATTTATCAACATTGTAGTTAGACACTAGGCAGCTAATCTTGACAGATTCCATTCTCAATTGAGAAAGCGGCAGCCCTTATGTCTTTCTTATGTCTTATGTTCTAATTACACTATTCTCATTCTTCTATTATTGTCTGAATCCAACTATTTGCTATGCTTAATTGAAATAGCAAGTTTAATCAATTGTTGTTGTTATGAATTCAACTATTTGCTATGCTTATTTGAAGTGGCAAGTTTAATCAAACTGCTTAGACATCGGCCTAATTTGACCCACATGTATGGATACAAAAATTGACAATTTATGGGTAAGAGTATCGAAACCACAAATATCTAAACATTTATGAAGATGGTCACCAAAACGAGAATGCGTTCTGGACATATGGTTAATCTACTAACTGGAATTTCAAATTACTACTACATACATATGAATTGGCGAATTAGTGTATGGTGTCCATTAAAAAGAAAAGGTCAAATTAATTTATTTTACTTCGTTAATTCTAATGAGATACAACAGCAACACATACCCGGCATATCCCCACAACAGCAAATGCTGTCGGTATAGTCTATATTAATTCTATGAGATAATGAATAAAATTTGCTTTGTGAAGTATGTTTGAATCATGCCGGTCTGTCTTAATCGTCTATCATGTACCTCTATTACACACACACACACACACATATATATATATATATATATATATATATTATATATTGTAAAATTCTTTTTTTTTAAAAAAGGACGTTCTCGGCGCACTAGGTTTCTGCATTTGCGCAGAATCCAAATAGTGCCCGAATCGCTTTGCGATCTGATGTATGCATCCTTACCCTACACTTTGTGCAAGAGGCTGTTTCCGCGGCTTGAATCCGTGATCTTAAGGTCACAAAACAACAACATTATCAGTTGCTCTAAGGCTCGTCCTCTTAAAATTCTATTTTTATCGACCTTAAATTAAATTGGTAAAAGGTATAAACGAAACTAAGAAATGTGACCTTATGAGGATGAGATCCTGTGACCCTTTTTTCTCTCATCACATACACCACCGTTCGTCACATGTCTTCTACCTATGCTCATATTTTTTTTATTGGCCATTCTCACAACCTATTGTTGTTATATGTAGTCGGTTTTTTTTTTACTCAGCCTTCTTTTACCGATAAACCGGATGATGATGATGATTGTTTTGACGATGAAGGAATCGGGATCCAACCTTATGTATCCATCAAGGCATATAATCATCAAACCATGTATAAACAGTCATTGCATAAATTTCGAAGCTCCATAAATGTCCTCGCTATGCATGAATATGATTGCTAGTGCTTTGTTAAGAGAGTGGTTTCTCCCCCACCTGTACCAGATGCCACTTAGCCAGGTAGGATGTAAATCGAGAAATGTGTTCTACTAACAGCCCTACAAGGGAGAGGACATACGAGATTCAGAAGTCCAGAAGCAACCCTTGTAATATTTCAACAAAGTATTGCCTCTACACGGGTTCGAACTCGGGACGTCGGAGTTCTTTAGCCTCTACACTTACCAGTAGACTAGTGCTGGATGTACTTTTTCCTGTCTGCCATAGGTATCCATTTCCCATGTCCAACTGGTTAAATGTGTTATATAATTTATCAGAAACTGTCTTAAAGCATATTGTAGAGAATTCCGAAAATACTATGTAACCGTATCTTTTGGTGTGGTTGCCATGGACGCTGTAGACTTGTAGGAATAAATAAATACAAGTAAATAAACAAAGGCATAAAAGAACAAAATTTTTGACTATTTCATTAATCACAGATTTACATATCTCCCCAGCCGTAGTAGTTAGTATGCTTTTGGATTGATTACTTGTTAGAATGAGAAAAATAAAAGAATAGCCCCAAATCCTTAAACAGAGCAAACTCATATTGCCCACAACTCCCCCCCCCCCCCCCCCCTCCCCGGAAAAATAGAAGACCCTTTATAGTATTTTTCACATCAAGGACATCTTGAATTTCTTCCAGGCCCTCCATAATAAAAATAATTTCCCCAAACTCGATTAATTCCTCCCTGAATATCATAGCAATTTGGGTGGTCAGCCAATACTTTCAAATTTGACACGGGAACAAGGCTATTGTCCCAATCTACGACTTGCAGATTTCTGAAATAAGATGCTTTTCCAAACCCTTCCCCAGCAAAATGTCCACTCCCCATTTGGGTTGAAGTGTGAGAACCAGAGGATCCACCGTTCACAATTTCTCCTCCAAATTGCACCATACTTGCTGAGTTACGAAGGTGTGTAAATAAAGCAGCCGGCCAGTAACCAACCAGAACTCCTGATCCAAATTCTAGCCACCAATTCCCGTGCTTCGGATCCTGCAAGGTTAAATATGTAATTTCATGTTTTAGACTGATCGTGCTTGAGTTTGTGATTATTAAAGAAGTCACTAGTTGCACCTTTTTTTTTTAAAGTTTTCTGATACACACTAATAAAAGATACAAAAAGGCAATGAACAAAACAACAACCCAAAAAAAAGGATAGGATCCCCCACTGCAAGGGGTGCGGTGACGCATGACCGTGCGACACGTGGCAGCAAAGGAGGGCGGTGAGTCTAGATGTAGCCTCACCACCCTCCTTTGCTGCCATGTGTCGCGTGGTCACAAAGGGGTGAGGAAAATAGGGGTAAGGAGATCCCAATCCGAAAAAAGAAAAGATATAGGAAAAGAAAAGATGAGTATTAAAAGGCGTTCTCGGTGTAGTAGGATCCTGCGTTTGTACATAGTTTGGAAAGAGGCCGGATCGCTTTGCGATCTGATGCAGGTAGGCGTGCTAACGAACCGAGCCGATCCAAATACCAGGTTTTCAAATTCGGATTAGTTTAGCTAAACGAGTCGTTCGGCTCGGTTTGTTTATCTAAATGAACTTTAAAATTGGTTCAAGTTTGGCTAGATAACACTACAACTGTTCAAAATGAGCCAAACAATTCGCAAATAGTTTGGCTCGTTTAACTAAACGAACCCTAATAGATGTTTGAATGTGACTCGTTTAAGTAAAATTAACGAACGAACTCGAACCAAATACGAATCGAACTCGAACAGTTCACAAACTGTCCAATTCGCTCAACACCCCTAGACGTACGCAGCCTTACCCTACAATTTGTGCAAGAGACAGTTTCAACGGCCCGAGCCTATGACCTCAAGGTTATAAAATAGCAACCTCACCGGTGGTTAGAAGACTCGTCCTCAAAAAGATGAGCATTGATGATGGAAAAACAAGCTTGTAGGACATTAAAGTGGTCTAAGAGTGAAGAATTGTTTAAAGAGGGAATAATGGAGGAGGGAATCAATATAGATAACGTCTTTGCTTGTAAGGAAAGGGGAAGAAAATCTGACAAAAGTAAAAGCTAAGGAAAAATAATGGTTGAATGGGCCATTCAGACAATCTACGAGGAATGTAACAAAGCACTAGAAAAAAATTGCACGCCTACAATGACTATACCAAATTGTGCTACCTATTCCCCCCTACATCATCTGCAGTTATGCTTCCCACGTAACATAATAATGTCCTCTAGCAATCCACCGTATTTTCCGAGCTTGGTTATTCCAACACCTTAATTTAAGAGGGGTTCGGATCTGGTGAGACTGACCAGTTTTTACACGTGTTGACGCGTGATTGTGGCTCTCATATTTTGCCTAAGCCACAACCTCCCTAGATCTGAACCGAATTTAAGATTCGATCAAATAATTTCTTGCAATATTTATACCTTGTTTACTTACGGATACTTAAAAATGGTATTAGTATAATTACTCCATAATTGATAAAGAAATAAAGATATACATGGACTATTTATAGTTGGTCTTTTCTTTTAGGAAATTTTTACTATCTTATGTGCTGCTAGCATCTAAGCTGGTGTTCTAAATGTACAATCACTGTCATGTTACTTTAAAATTATAACAATTTATTATGTATTTTCTTATTTTAAAAATATTGTCTTAGTTTACATTAAAAAGTCAAAACTCAACCATCAGGGGAGAGTAATCTAGGATCTCCTCACCTCCATTACCGCACTGTCCACCGTCCGACACGTGGCAACAGGGGATGGTGAGGCTATATGTAGGGCTGTAAATGAATCAAGCCGTTCGGTTGTTCGGCTCGTTTGGTTCGGGCTCGAGCTCGGCTCGGATAAAAGGTTAATGAACAGAGCTTGAACACCCTTTTATGTTCGAGCTCGGTAAATGACACCGTTCGTTTAAGGTGTTCGGCTCGTTAATGTTGTTCGTTGAGTTAAACGAACCAAGCTTGAACAAGTAAATATGTTCGTTTAAATAAACGAACAAGCTCGGCTCGTTCGCTAAGTTAAATGAACAGAGCTTGAACAACACAATGCTCGGCTCGTTCGGCTCGTTTACAGCTCTAGCTATATGCATGTCACCTTCATCTAGCCTCGCCATCGCCCCTCCGCTGTCACTTGTCAGACAGTGGACAGTGCGGTGAGAGGATCCCGTCCCAATCCAAGGTGAAAATGATTCGGAAACAGTTTCTGGTTTGACCAAAAAAAGTCATAGCACGTGAGAAAGATTACTTTAAGGACGCAAGGATATGGTGGAGGAGAAAGAACAAAGGAGGACAGGGTTACATGTATATGTTATAGTTTTAAAAAAAGAAGTGCCAAAGAAAAGAATACAAAATTAAGAAAATAAAAATTGCCTTGCTAATTTCTTTTTTAGCACTAGGTGTGCCTATACTTTTTCCTAAAATAGTTGACTACGAATATTTATTAGGTACGATTGTTGTTGTTGTAGTTGACTACGAATATTAAAAAAATTAAAATAAAATAAAATCACCTTCCAAATTAGCAAGCTGATATCAAATTGGCCACCGTTGTAAGAGGAAGTAGGAGAAATCGCTGCTCCAATTGCGATGCGATTATTTGTCTGAACAAAACCCGAACATAATAAATTGTAACAGCCTGTGGCCTGATATGCATCGCTCTGCATCAATTAAGTTCAAGATTCCTTCAGTTTCATACTAACAAAGTCAATCACCATAGGGATTGATGATTAAAATATAGTTAAAAAAACTATATTATTCAGAATTGACTAATTATTTAAATATTACTACTGAAAGACTTACAGTCCAGTAGGTGAAGAACCTAGGATAGTAGTCCCCATATAGTTCCGGACTGACCTGGTTGATCAAATTAAATATATCACCATCTATGTATAGCAACAATTTTTTACACTGATTTGGATAACTAGTTGGAGGGCGGGTCTCAGATCAACTGGTAAGGTTGCTGTTTTGTGACCTTGAGGTTCAGGTGCCGCGGAAACAGTCTCTTACACGAAAGTGTAGGATAAGGCTGTTTACATTTGCGATCCGGTCCCTCCTCAGACCCTATCCAAACGCGGAGAGCCTAGTGTATCGAGAACGTGCTTTTATTTGGATAAGTAGTTGAAAAAAGTAATAAGTGCTTTCAGAGTACATAATAGGAAGACTGTAAATTTTCATCAATCAAAACCACTTTTCCCAAAGAGAAATAAGGAGAGAATCTCACTTAGTAGCCAAATATTTAACACATTACTCAATTAACAACCAAACGTTGACAAAACGTTTTAAAAAAAACGTTGATGAAACTCACTTAACAACCATTCTTTTTGGATAATGGCTCATTTACAACCATTCAACCGGTTGATGACCGTCTGGTGCCTGTTTCTTTGCAATTTTTTTAAATATATTTTTGATGATCGGCTGGTGCCGGTTGAATGGCTGTAAATAAACCATTATCCAAAAAGAATGGATGTTAAGTGAGTTTCATTAATATTTGGTTGTTAACTGAGTAATGGGCCAAACGTTTGGCTACGAAGTAAGATTCCCTCGAGAAATAAACATGCACTCACATTCGCAAAATGATTTAACCTAACAGTGATATCCTCTCCCATAACTCTATGTGTGTGTGTATGTCATAATGCTATATATACATACTATATATATGTATGTATATATGTATGTATGTATATACACACACAGATATATATATATATATATATATATATATATGTATTTATTTATTTATGCGTTTGTGTGTGTGGGAATTGGAGAGAAAATTAGAAGCATAGAGGGAGCATAAGCACATGCCTGCCAACCAGCTTCAATGGTATTAAGATCGTCTCCAAAAGAACCGGCAATAACCCACATCTGTGATATGCTGAATTCATATGCACTTCCCACCTTAGGTGACCACACGTTTATGCTAGCCTTTGCTCCATAATATTGATCTCCACTCACATAGCCCACTGCATGCTGCATGCCCAAATCGGGTGGTGAATTAAATGAATTGTAGACTATTAGCATAGTTGTTACCAGAATGATATAACATAATCGCGAAAAATAAGACTCGAGTATTAAACACGGCTCGTGGCAATAAAAGAGGACCATTGAATTTAGGCAGCCTGACACGAGATGAGATCTTCTCACCTCCAAACCTCTCATCCACATCCCTACCCTACCCCCCCCCAAGTAGCAGCCACCCCCTCATACACATCTTTCTCCTCAATCCCTCATCTAGTCTCACCATCCTCCTGCTGCCACGTGACAGACGGTGGGGTGAGGGGTTTGGGAGCGAGGAGATCCCGTCGATCGCGCATGACACTACATGCAAAATGAAAGAAAACAAGGGACAAAGCAGTAATGGTAAAGTGGGCTAATTGATTCCTCAATTTCGACCGGAAGTTGTCTTTTTCTCAAAATTAAGTTCTAGGTTAAGTGGTGTTCATCTTTGCGAATATTAGGCCCGAGATGTTATTCCTCAATGTCCCATCCCTTTCCCTTTGGAGTTGGTATATTAACTCCTCTTTTCACACTCCACCAGTTGGAGATATTGATGGAACGAAGAAAAATGCTGTAGGGCCATAAAATTAAACATAATTCAAATACAAAATCTTTTTTGACTTTGTAATATGATGGAATAAAGCAAAATGACTCATTAAATTAACTACGCTTCTTACATTGTGAAGTAGCAGTTAATCGACAAAGCTTGACGCAATTTTCATTATGGGTCATCGGAAAACACTTCTATGTGTTTCTTAAATCCAAACTCTAAAGGAATGAGATACTGATAGAACAAAGAAAAATGATGTAGGGTCATAAAATTAAATATAAGTCTAGAACACACATTTTCTTGATTTTAGAATATAATAGAATAAAGCAAAATGACCTACTAAATTTGTCGTACTTCTTATATTGTGAAGTATCAGTTGATCGACACAGCTTGATGCAATTTTTATTATGGGTCATGGGAAACAAGCTATGTGCGTTTCTAATACATGGGTATAGTTGCATACATCCGATCCCCATACCCCACCATAGACAAGAGCGTTTGATGAAATGGGTTAATGTTGTTGTTGAACTAGAGATAAAAACACCTTCCTATAAACTTAAATACAACGTTACAACTTTATGGACTTCTATATGAAGTTAATATAAAACAAAAAAAAATTTACTGATTAAAAATTGTTTTACCTCATGACCATTGCTAGTGGAATCTCTACGAGTAGGCCTTGGCAACTTGCGTCCAAATCTCTGAAGGAAACTGGCTCTGAAAATCTTGTTTTTTTGTTCTTCTGATTGGAACTGTTCCTTCTGGGCAGGATTCTCCAGCCATGCTCCACATCTGATAGTTCTCTAATAAAACATCACTTGGTTTCTGTCCTTTAGGCCTCTCAGGTGGATCCTATCAAATATTTCACCAAATTCTCAATCAACCACAACTCCTATTGTCGACACAAAGTTCAATCTTCTTGATAACTTTGACTTAACATGGTTTTGCAAGACTTTAAAAATGAGTTAATGTTGTTGTTAAGCAAATGTCATAACAAACGCGCAAAATTTAAAGTAGCCCATAAGTGATATTACTGATATTCCTAGTTGTTACGGCTATCTTAACCAATAAAATATAGACAAATAAGAAGTATGGTGCACCGTAAATTCCTATAAGGGTTAGTTGCATGAGTAGGAGAATTGTGACAAAAAAAGATTTTCATTTCTTACCAATGGCTTCTGTCCCTTCAGTTTAGGGTGATCAAAAGCTGGTTGATGATGAGTTAAAACGCAGTCTATAAGATCACCATCTGGACTCTGTAACCAAAACCAAATGACAAACAAATATTACACATACAAGGACTAAATGTATAAACATGTAAAAGTAATAATAGAAAAGGGCGTTCTTGGTGTACTAGTCTCTCGCACTCAGAACTGGTCTCTCGCATTTACGCAGGGTACGAGGAGGGACCGGATCGCTTTGTGATGTATACATTCTTATCCTACACTTTGTGCAAAAAGCTCAAACCCGTAATCTCAAGATCATAAATCAGCAACTTTACCAGTTGCTACAAAGCCCGCGTCCGTGTAAAAGTAATAGTAATATATGAAAAAGAATGGTACCTGAATTGTCTTGATAGGAGGCTTGTTGATCTTCAGGAGATGTTCATTTATAATCCTAATATTTTCCGTCGAATTTCCCGGCCGGAAAGTTTGATTTCGGAGATTCAAACCACCGTCTTCAAGAGAATACGCAGGACAAAAGAAGAAAACAAGAAAGAAGAAAAAACAAATCTAGAAATGATTGGGGGCACAATATTGCAGCAGCCGCTAAATTCCATTCTTGTACAATTTCTCTTTCTTGTATCTTCGTCTTCTATGTCTGCATGAATTTTCGTACGTTGGATTTGTCTTCTTCTAACATCAAGATTGCAAGACCAACTATGCAAATCCATTGACAAGAGATAACTCCCCCCCCCCCCCCCCTAACTAGCTGGTCAATCTCCACTATTTCCAAGGCTTCAAAAAAAGCCAAAACAATAGAATTACAACGCATCTTTCACTCAAATTGAGCTTCTATTCTTTGAATTTGTATTGTTTTTGGAATTCTGACAGTGTACAACTTCAAGGCATGACCTATTAAACAACACCAAATGGGGTTTCCTAGAGCAATGCCCATGTGATTGTGGGGGAAATAAATACTGGGTTGTGATCAAGACATGCATTCATTATAAAATTTCGAAAGGGAAGAAATGGAGTGGAGAGAGATTTTTCTTTTTCTTTTTTTCTTTTTTGTTTGAGAGTAGGATTTATGTATTGGTGTGCCTTATGTTCCCAGTCTCCAATACAAAGACTGAAACTTTTACTTTTTTGTCAAATTTTATACAGTAATTTTGTAATTGGTCCCTGCTCAACTACCACAACAACATTACTCATTATCTTAGAGTCTCCCGTCTATAGCGAGGTGTGGAGGGTCGGATGTACGCAACAATACCCATGTGTTAGAAACACACAAGAAGTTGTTTCCCGATGACCTATAGTGATGCGTCAAGCTATGTCGATCAACTGTTATTTCACACTATAAAAAGAATATTTGAATCCATTAGAAATGAAAATAACTGGTCCCTGCTCATTAATCGAATTTGTTGTAACTAACAAGGTATACACATAACAGAAAATAATGATATACCTCATTTTCTGCCTATATTAGTAATTACTCATGGATTAAAATCTAAAAATTTTATAATCAAGTAGCAATTTTTGTTAAAAAAAGATATTATCACATTTACACTTATTTGGTATTTTTTTCATGTTAACTTACAGTGCATATATAATTTTTGATGTAAAAATTGTAATAGGGTAAATAGAATTCAAATCTAGAGTATAGTTCAAAAGGGAAAAAAGATGAGAATAATAGTAGCAAGAACCTGCCTTTTGGTTATTCTTTACTTTGGCTTTGAAGACAGAAAGGAACTAGAAATGATTCTGGGGTTCCAAAGTTGTTTGCTTTGTGTGTTTCTCTTTCCCACTTCCCTAGATGTTCTTTGTGTCAGCTCTCATCACCCATGCTGTTTCCTTTATTTTTTTTCATACATGTGATCTCATGTAATTCCATATTAATATTTATTTATTTATTCATACACAACCATTCCGGACCTTGTGCAAACGCAGGAGTGTAGTGTACCGACAACGTCTTTTGCCTTTTGCATAAAATATAGAATAGGCTGCGTACACCAGACGTAAAATGATCCGGCCCCTCTTCGCACCCTATACAAACGCAAGAGCATAGTATACTGAAATGCCAATTTTGACACAACCATAACACTCTTCATGAAGGGATCAAATTTAACTTTTATTATAGGTCATCGGTAAACAATATCTGTGTATTTTTAACACACGGGTATGGTTGCATAAATCTGATCACCTATACCTCTCTATAGACAGGAGTATCTAAGACAATACGATAATGTTGTTGTTGTATATGTTACAATTGTGTACTTTTTAGTTAAGGATAGAATCACAGTATGTGCTAGCAACAATTTTTGGCTTTTAGTTTCAATAAAAGATAATTTTTCTTCTTACATACCTTTTCATGTGACCTTTTCTTGATAAATATTTTAGGCCTGATGGCATGCGCATCTAATTATGTGCAGTGCATGCTTGTCCAAGCAACCATATATGCATCTGCATGGGCGTTCGTGTTTTCTAATTTTAGTGGCTCAAAATGTTTGTAACCAATTTACAAAGACAACAGTGTTGATTTTGGAAAACTAAAACTGAGTTTTTTGTTTTTTCGTTTCATATACACAATATATGTTTCATTTCCATTTCCAATAGAGTCAAAAATACACTTTTTCTTAACTTTAGAATATGATAGAATAAAGCAAAATGATTCACTAAATTGACTGCGTTTTTTATATTGTGAAGTAGCAGTTGACCGACACAGCTTCACGCAATTTTTATGGGACATCGAGGAACAACCTTTTTAACATATAGGTATGGTTGCATACATCTGACCTCTCAGACCCTACCATAGCGGGAGCATCTAAAGCAATAAGGTAATATTGTCGTTGTATCCACATAATATGTCCGATTTAGTAGCAAAAACACTTGATCTAACCATAAAAAATGACAAAGCTATTCATCACTCAAACACGTACGTAAAAGAATATCTACAAATGCATGAAAAAGTAAATAATAAATGTACACTACTAATGATACACACCTAACATCACCTTAGTTGGATAATTATTGAAACTTAAAGCCTTATTTTTATAGGCATAAGAAGACTCCATATATAAAGAAAAAACCCTATCGATCTATAAGGGAAATACCTAAAAACAAAGCATATAAGTATAGAATGTATGAAGGATCTGATTTCATTGAGGTCAATCGACTAATACATACTGTACAAGAATTAAGAAACTACAAAAAATATGTACAACAAGAATGGAATTTACAATCAGTATCCTCCTCGTTATCCTTAATTGCGTTGACTAGCATAATTATCGTAACAGAAAAGGAAATAACCTAACAAAAGAATCCTTCAAGAACGAGACAACTTTAATTGGCTGTTTTTAATCCTAAATTATCCCTAAATCCGGCATAAATACAAATGATTACAACGTCCGCGTGTTTCTAACACATGACTATGGTCGCGTACATCTGACGCCTCATACTTCACTATAGGCAGAAGCTTTTAATACAATGGAGTAATGTTGTTGTTATAATGGGAAAAGGTGATTTTACTCTTGAGCAAGCGTGGGGAACGGAGAAGACACCATTTTGGATTCCTTTAGGTTTCCTTCATTTTCAAAGAAGCATTGAACTCTTTTGAAAACAACATTACATTATTGTCTTATGGGCTTCTGTCTATGACGGGACATAGGAAAAATGGTTGGATGTACGCAACCATACCCATGTGTTAGAAATATATAGAAATTGTTTCCCGGTGACCTATAGAAGCAGAGAGCATATGACATTGATAATCACAGTGCCTACACCAGGCCATCACTTTTGCTTGGCTGGCTAATGCCCAAAATAACTTCAGAATTATTAGTCTCAAGTTGAACTTCAACAAATTAATTCAAAATCTTCTGACCTTAATGTTGATTTTGACTAAATTATAATCATTATTATTTTTGCTCTCTGTAGTTTCCTGGAAATTCGTGTGGCAATTTCATGTTTAGCTATATAGGTCGAAGATGGTGATCCAATGGAAACATTTGTCCCCTCTTGGAGAAAACTTTCAGCTCTTGGCTTCTCTCCGGGAAGAGAACTTCTGCAATAACCTCTATCTTAATTTTTATTTCGCTTAATGAGAGCCTATCATGGTGTATAGTATAACAGATAAGATAAGAGAGAGGAGACTAAGATAGTTTGGACATGTCAAGAGAAGACAGACAAGGACGTCTGTCAGAGCAGTTGAAATACTCATTGTAGAGGGGAAGCGAGGTAAAGGCATTGCCTAAATTGACTTGGGATGAACATATTAGGCATGACTTACTAGATTTGTACCTCTTTGAGGATATGGTCTAGGATAGGAGTTTATGGAGGCAGAAGATTAAAGTTAACAAGGTATATGCAGGATATAGAGACACCTTAGAGTATATTTAGAGGTCTTATATACTATCTATGTTTAGGTTGACTTTATACTTTTTGTTTTTGTTTTTGTCGTTGTTTTGCATTATATGTACATATACACGTTTATGAGTATTTTAATATCGGCAATTTTCTATTTGTATTTACTGAATTCTCTCACTAACACACTAGCACATCTATCCTATTACTGTGTCATTTGTGCAGGTACATATAGAATCGGAGGTCTCACTGGAAGCAAACTCTCTATCTTGTTTGTCTGCCGCTCACCCTCCTTATACCCTAGCGATAGCATTTGCTGTCGTTGGATATACTGGATATGATTGATTGATTAATGAGAGCATATCATACTTATTAATTAGTAAAACTTCAACACATGTAAAAAAGGGGCGTTCTCGTTGTACTAGGTTTCCGCATTTGCGTATGGTCTGAAGAGGAACCGGATCACTTCGTGATCTGATGTACACGGTCTTACCATATATTTAGTTCAAGAGGACTGTTTCCGCGGCTCGAATCCGTGACCTCAATTCACAAAGTTGTGACAAATTAAATGGATTAAAAGATGGAAAAAATAGCATGAGGCAAAAGTTGTTTTGCCTTTTGCCCATGTCGATTACGATATGTTGCCAAGGCAATATGGGAATTTATTAACCTTGCTTAACTACATCGTTTAGTACTTTGAATTTTATAAAAAATATAATCAGGATCATCTGGTGTTTTTTAGGTAGGAGGAACATGATTCGGTGCATGCACAAAGTCTCCTGGGCCAAACCTGCTAGTATAAGAAGCTGATAGCTTGACCAAACACCCATACTGTATATGACAAGATTCGAACATACAACCTTAACTATAATTTGTCATCCGAATATCAAGTGACGTATGTCCTAGAACCATCCAATGTAATTCCCTCCGCTTACTCAAGATTCATCTTTTCTATCAAAAAGTTGAACCCCAACCCCAAGGGCCCCCAACACCCTGGTCCGACGAAACAGCTAGAATGATATAAATCAGGTACTCATCGGTCCGCTAAGGAGGAGGTACAGAACACACAAACCCATACTAGAGGCCCACTTTCAAGACCCACATTGGAGTCTGAAGATAAGACACTTAAATGAGGGTTGTGGGATTCGAACCTTGCACCATTCTAGCAATTCTGTCTCTCCGAAATCAACTGAGGCTATGCCATGTGGTCCACCTTCAAGACCCACATTGGAGTTTCAAGATTCATCTTCTTTAACCTTAGAGGATGGGAGGGCGGGGGACAAAAAAAAGTGCTCTTTCATATATTTTGAAGCCCTTGTTTTCAAATTCTAATGACCACTTAATACACTTAATTTGATGAGTAACAAAATACACTTAATTGTTTACGAGTCTTATACTGATTAACTAGCCAATAACGAAATACAACAAACACAAGAAGCACATTCGAAGTTGACAGTTAGAGTTAAACAAAGATTAATCTTAAATACTTAAGAGTGAATGGTTGATCATTAATTAATTACTTTAATGTAGAGTGACTTATGAAATGGATATTGATGTATTAATTCATGTTGTCCGAGAAATATTTTAAAGTTATTCTAGACGATACAATTGAAAGTCTATCACCCCCCTTTTTTTAACGTGTCATATTCTTGACAATTTAGTAAACCTTCCATTGAAAAGATAAATCAATTAGTAAAACTGCTCTAGCATATTATATTCACGTCTGAATTGACATCCATAAACTTGGACATGTGCCTAGCAAACGTACATGATATTGACATCAAATTGCTTACGTGACAGATTTAACCTTTAAGGTAGATTTGGGACGTCGATTTAGTTCATCAAGACATGGCCATTAGAGTACGTGTCTTTTAGCCACGGGTAAGGTTGTTGCTTTATGACTTTAAGATCACGGGTTCGAGACGTAGAAACAGTCTCTTGCACAAAGTGTAAAGTAAGGATGCATATATTAGATCGCAAAACGATCTGCTCCTCTCCAGACTCTGCACGAACGTGGAAGTTTAGTACACTAGGAACGACAGGATATGGCTACTAGGGAGAAAGTTCATTAATTCCATGTTATTGACAGCTATTTAAGACTCTCATGTTTTAAAGTTATTAAGCAAGTACTTTAAAGTTGTTATGGAACTATGTAATTGAAGTAATTTTCTCTTTTTACTTTGAAATGTCATATTCTTGACAAAATAATAACCTTCCATTAGATAGAAAATCAAATTATTAAGCCCGATCTAGCATATCAATGTCTGAATAGACATCCATAACTTTTGACATGGTCCCTATCAAACGTCCATGATACCAAAAGCTTTATTTTCTTTTTTGGGTACATGATACTCACGTATATGAAGCTACTTTGTGATAGACCACTACTCATATATTATGATAGATGGATAAATAATATACCAATATGTGTTGAGGATAAATTACTACTATATTTGTTCTGGAATGTAACTCTATTTTGGTTTTTTTTAACATAATGCGTTTATGCTACGTTGAAAAAGTCATGTGAACTGTTGAAATAGAATTAGTATGGTAATACACCTATAGAGTTAAAGGAATCTTACACTTACAAAAATTTAAATCTTAAACCAATAGACCTTAATTAAGGTCTTAGCTCTTGTTATTTGAACTATGTCTCAATGATATATTGGGATATGCTGACCAATCTTTGCTGATTCATCGTTGACCGTCAATCACGGGATGTCAAACGGATAAAAGAAAGTTTTTTTTTAGCCAAACTAACGATGTGACACTCTTTGATTGACAGTCAGTGTCATCCGGTTAATGAGTACCGGTCAGCAGATCCGGATTGTTCATTGATTTAAATGACGTATTTTGCCTGTTCATTGATTTAAATGACGTATTTTACCTTTTAAGAATAGATTTGGCAAGTAGGATTTGTGTAAGACATGGCTACCAGAGAAAACTCAATTGTTTAAAATTGAAAAACCACAGATCATCAGAAAAAAAAAAGATAGTTATAAGTCAATAAAGTAGTTGGCTGGCTAAAAAAACCCATATAGTTTGGACTAAAATAATGTTATAATTTATTCAAAAAATTAACAAAAGGAATTGCAAGATCAAATATATCTGTCCTAAAAGCCGATAATGGAATCTCATGAAGAGGCCGTTTAGCTTTTGTGAAGGAGGAGACAAAGGTTGGTTATTGAAATCAGAAGGGTCAGTTTTTAAATCATAGGAGCACATGCTCATTCTCAAATAGTATTTGAAGGAACAATTAAACAATTTAAAGTCTGAAAATAGTATTATATGTTGGCTTTTAAGTAGTATTTAAAAGAAATGGGAATTAACTAAGTGGGATTTATAAGTAACAGTTGATCGTCACAACTTGACGCAATTTTCATTATGGGTCATTGGGAAACAACCTATGTGTGTTTCTAACATATGAGTTTGGTTGCATACATCAAACCCCTCTATACTCCGCTATAAGCGAGAGCCTCTAAGATAATAGGGTAATGTGTTGCTGCTCTGTTATAATATACAAATTGATCAATACTATTCTATATAACAATGACATAAGACTTTTTCTTTTAGATTTTTGAGATAAGAATTTATCCCTTCATTGGAGCCTTACATGCTTAACATTCTAAATAAGTCATCAAGCTTTCTTAAATTAAAACAATAAAATAAAAAAATAAGCCAGGCTACCAACTTAAAGAAAAAGGCCCCATGCAAAAGATTTTAGAATCTCACTCTACCATGCATAACACGACGGGACTTGAAACAACTGATAAGATTGCTATTTTGTGACTTTGAAGTTACGGGTATGGTAGGTCTTATAACATACACCAACATTAAATAGAGATACATATATTACTATTATAGCTCCTATTTCGGACATTATATTTGGGACATAATATGAAAGCTCTCCTGACCTACTCATTGAGCTTACTTCCAAAGGGAAATGCGTAGTATGTCTAAGGTTAGCTCAATAGCCTGCAGATTTAATATGTTCGAATTATAAATCATGGCTAAGATAAGCACGTAGGTAAATTTAACCTAAGATAACATGTGTTTTTTCTATTTATTTTTAAGAAATATTATATTTTTTAGTGAACAATCATTATACTCTCTCCGTTTTAAAATATTGTTTCTTTTTCTATTTTTGTTTCTCTAAAAAATATTGCCTATTTTTTAAAAATGGTAATATTTCTTTATCAAAGTTTTCAAACTACCCTTCAAATTAAAACTTACATAGTTTTTTAGTTTTTGTTTATTAACCAAGTAAGAAAATAATAAAAATAGCGATCACAATAGTTTAATTTTTTTTAATTAGGTTCAAATCATACTAAATAAAAATTTTAAGATAGGATAAGGAGAACTCGGTCTTGAGACTTCCACATGTATTAATTAGGTCAAAGACATTATCTTAAACATTTGATATATGACAATGTTGAAAGTCGACAATCTTAGTCTCGAAAAGACTTCGGAATCTAAAGTAAAAGTGTAACACTGAAATGGACTGATAAAAGAAACTAAAGTTAATAGACAAACAGAAATGGATATAATAACATAATAAGACTTAAAAAAAAAGTTTTGACCTAACAAAATTATTGTGTCTATGACTCACACACAAAGTGTACATACTAAATCACATCTAGGGCTGTAAATGAACCAAGTCGTTCAGTTATTCGGCTCGTTTGGCTCAAGCTTGAGCTCGAGCTCGGCTCGGATAAAAGGTTAATGAACAGAGCTTGAACACCTTTTTCTGTTCGAATTCGGTAAGTGGCACCGTTCGTTTAAGGTGTTCGGTTCGTTAATGTTGTTCGTAGAGTTAAACGAACCAAGCTTGAATAATTAAAAAATGTTCGTTTAAATAAACGAACAAGCTCGACTCGTTCGCTAAGTTAAATGAACCAAACTTGAACAATGCAATGCTCGGCTCGTTTACATCCCTAATCCCATCCGACAAAAAAGCTGTCTCTTTTTCGTTTGACCAATGTCAGTCGCCCTTTGCATTTTACTATTATTTTCACCTGGCGAACATTCGAATTTGCGAGGAAACATGGGCTTCAAATCCGGAGAGGCGATGAAGCAAAATATGAGACATTCATTCACGCGACGTCACGTGTAAAATATGTACTTTTAAAAAACATTCAGTTTAAGTTTTTCTTTTACACGTGACGTTGCATGATTGGAAGCTTTATGTTTTGCCTCACCTAAAGTCTCTCAGATCTGAAACTCGGAAACATGACTATTTTGTGGAAATTCGCACTGAATTTCAAAATGACAGCAAAGATAGAAAGTAACTTGATGACTAACTTTAGGTTGGCCAAAGATCAACTACTAACTGTTCTAGTTGTTGCTTAAATAAAATAAATAAATAAAGAAAAAATGTTATAGTTTTTTGTTTCAAAACAGTATATAACAGAAATATACTTTTTCCGTCTTAAAATATAAGTCTATTTAATTTATTAGTATAGTGTAATTTATAATATGTTCAAAAGTCATCATCTCATTTATATTATAGGAAACATGGAGTATGAAATAATTAGTACTATTTGGATGTCTTTTTGATCAAAATTAGCTAGCTAAGCACGAACATACTCCTCATGCAACATACCTGTCATTATCTAAATACATACTCTCTCAGTCACACCATTAGAACTATTTAACTAGTATAATTTACAATATATTAAAAAATTAATTATTTTACGATAGAGGTAGTATTAAATAAAATAGGTATGTATCCTAAAAAAAAGCCTGACTGGTGTGGAAATCACTCAGCCCGGAAAAGAAGGAGATAGTTATGATGAGTTTCAGCCCATTATTGGGTCCACAAGCCGAACCAGCCCAACAGGGACCTACCAATCTACACCCCCTACAACTCCCATACTATGTAGACGTGCCCACACCTTTGTTTAGGTATGTGGAGTTGTGTATAACCAATTCTAAAAAGAAATAGTTTTAGTTGGCGTTTGGTTCGCACTTGAGTATCAGAATCAGAATCAGAATCAGAATCAGAATCAGAATCAGTATGACATAGTATGGGTTTGGAGGATATGGGTTTGGGACTAAAAGTGATAGTTGTTTGGTATTGAAGTGATAATGTGTATAATAGACATTGATGATGTTTGGAATGTATCGGAATTGAAATGGACATCGAATTTGGACCGCCGGAAAAATAGCCAAAAATATTTGATCGGCCGGAATAGTGACTGGTCGGCGGCGGCGGATCGACAGCGGGCGGTGGCTGGCGGTGTTGACAGACCATATCCCTCATTCACCATATTGATAGACAAGGGGTGCTAGTATATCAAAAAAACGATATTCATTACCAAACACTTGGATATTAAAGTGATACCCATACCCTCCATTTTCCCAAACAAACAACTTCAATAAGTTTGGATTCCTCCAAACCCATTCACTTATTCCCAAACCCTCCAACCAAACACCACCTTGTATTGATCCGGAGGAAGCAGATTTCATGTTTTAAAGCTATGTGAAGGAAATGTTAATACATTATATCACGAATTGGTACGTCTTTCCTCATAGTTTATATAAACACGAAAGTCTAGTGCATGAAAATGGCATTTTCAGTAATGTTCTTATATGACAATATCCATGTACAGGAAAATGACAAGCAATAGGTGTCTGACAAAGTATTGGGTGCTGGTTTTTCCTTAATAAATCAAAAACATATAATGCACGTATTAGCCTTCTGTATTATTAGTTGAACATTAGCTAGTAAAATACATATATTCTGAACTACGGGATGAGTAATTACTCACCTACCCCTCGCTTTCCATTTTCTCTTACATGGTTTTATGTTATTGGATCATCACTTGTTCATATTATATTTGTAACAACATAAATCTTCTCAATGCACATCCCTTTCAAACTTTTGAAATGTTTATGTACTCCACTTTTCTGTTTTATTTTTATGTATAAGCTTGTTCATTAATCATATCTCATGTGCAGTAATCATTAACTAGGACTTACTTTTGTTTTTATTGTTATTATTGTTCAAACGTTGAACTTATTAAGGTGGCGCTTTGTTCACACTTGGGTATCAGAATAAAAATCGGAATGAGTATGACAGGGTATGAGTTTAGAGTATATGGGTTTGAGACTAAAAATGATAGTTGTTTGGCATTGAAATAGGAATGAGTATGATCGACATTGATGTTGTTTGAAACGTATCGGAATTGAAATGAGTATCGAATGTGGACGGCCGGAATAGTGACCGGCCGGCGGCGTTGATCGGTCATCTCATTCCCTCATATTGATAGACAGGGACTAGTATATCAAAAAATGATATTTATTAACAAATACTTGGATATCAAACTGAAACTCATACTCCTATTTCCACAAACAAACAACTTTAATATCCTAACCCCCCCCCCCCCCCCAAAAAAAAAAAAAAAAACCAAACACCTTCTTATTTTTTCTTCAACCCCATGCCAAGAACCGCACGGGACATCTTGTCTTATGACTTCGAAGAATATATATATATATATATATATATATATATATATATATATATATATATATATATATATTTCTTTATCACAACTTCTGTTAGCATCCACGTAGTATATAGAAGAACATGTTTTGTCCTCTAAATCTAATTCACTTTTTCTTTTCATATACTTACTGGGAGATACGTTTATTTAAATATAGCAAATAAACAAATACACATGTAATATATACGTCAAACAAACAAGCAACCAAACCGTTTTCGTAGTTTGGTTAGTTTATCTTTTTATGCATATAAACACTAATCCATATTAATTGAAAAGAAAATATTCAAATACAAAAGAACATATAAAAACATACAAATATTAGGTGAGAATAGAGCCCCCGTTTACTCCATCAGACCAAGAAAAATACTCATGTATTTCGAGGGATCAAGACAAGAGACCACAAGAATCAAAAGGGAGCTTTTCATTTGGTGACCCCAATTACATTGAAAAGGGGAACTCAAACAATCATGCCAAACCCTAATGTTGACTACCAGATTGTATGGGTTTGAATTCAAATGGGTTTCTTCATGCCTTTGAATTGATGATAGTCTATACTCGGATTACTTCTTTGACTAGGAGTTTGGATGTAAAGCAAATTTTGGCAATTCTCATGATGATTTTGTTCACACCTAAATACAACAACATTATCATATTATCTTAGATGATCATCTCTGTTGGGATATAGGGGTCGGATGTACGCAATCATATACATGTGTTAGAAACACACATAGGTTGTTTTTCGATGTCTCGTAATGAAAATTACGTCTAACTGTGTTAATCAACTACTAATCTACAATATAAAAGATGCAGAAAATTGCGCCACACCTAAATATTTTTCTAAACTAGAAGACATTGAAATGCGATGTGCATGCTCCTTTGGGAGGGTAGACTTAGATGATGATATATAATTATGTACCCATCGACAACTACATATTCCCATTGGGAGCCATATATGTCCCCCCCCCCCCCCCCCCCGAAAAGGATGCATCAAATCCCAAGAGGTAAAAAATAGTATCCTGATTTTTTGGCACTGGGGACTGAAAATGAGAAGAATTATTACGTAAAGTTATGCCAAATTAATAGGCTGTGGTCCCACGTTAATTTCTCTGCCGAAACAAAATGCTTTATGACCTGCCAAACCATGACAAGATCAGCATGGTTACAGTTCTAACCGTGGAAACAAGTCCCAACTGAGTTGAGTTGAAGTGTCGAGCTGAAATCAAGTCAGCCAACTTGATCTAGTAACCAACATATTGAAAGATAAACTGTCAGCTGAGCTGAGCTGAGCTGAAGAGGAGTGAAGGATGAAAGATAGCCGTCCTGAGCTAATGATAAACTGATGTGAACAGCATGAAACAAAGGACAAGCTAAAGGTGCCGAGCCGAGGTGACGAGGTGAAACACAAGACAACAGAAGAAGCTAAGTAAAAGATGCTGAGCCGAGGTGACAAGGTGAAGCACAGGACAACACTATGGCCGACCTGTCATACTTTGTAAATATTGTAACTTAGTTTTACTGTACATAGCTGAACTGAACAGGTAACTAGCCGTTACCTTATACGTTAGTATTTAGTGTAGATGAACAGTAGCAACTGCAAGTGTTAAAATAGTTTTGTTAAGTACAAAAAACACTTCTATAAATAAGAAACAACATTGCAAATCTTCCACAACTTGAATGACTGTAAAGTCTTTCAATATTCAACACTAACCTTTTCTTTTGGGAAGAACCATATCATAATTTTCAATGTTTTTATTTAACATTAATCAATTGGGCTCATACGGTGATTATTACTCGCAAGAGCACATCTTGCCTTCCTTTACAAACACCATGATCAAGTTAGAGCTGTAGGTTAATAGACCAACTTTCTTTGCATGTGTGCAGCTTATGCAAATGGGAAAAGGCTAATGAGTAAAGGTTAAGCAATGATTATGTCGATTAGCCAAATGCAAGTTGAGTTATTTAAGCCAGAAAACAAGGTTTATGACCATAGACCCCAACCGGAACTCTATCACTTTCTTCTACGGTGCGATAGAGATGAAAGTCAGATGTCCAAGAATGGCAGAGTTTGGACTGCTTAGGCAACCACACAAGAATCCCGCTGCGAGCAGTGGAGCTCCAATATCATGTGCTTAACTGGAAAGAGAGTTGAAAATCTTGTTTGAGACAAGAATCAAACTCTCGCCATTCTCTCGAGCCTCCGCCACCGAAACCATTGGACCAGAGGAATTTTAAGCCAGAAAACAGTTTGCAAGAAGAAATGGGCATTGAGGGATGTCGCTGACCATCAATCATAGTCCAAAGTGGAAATTTTTCACTTGATCAGGATTTTGAAGACAAGTATGGGAATTTTTTTTTTTTTAGTAAAGAAACGTTCTTGCAACCCCACTTATTTTAGTGTTGAGTAGCATGCTTGTAGCATCATCTTTACGGGCCGAACTTCACATTGCATCATCATGATGCACATGATGATGTTCCTCATGCCTGCGACAGATTGATTTGCCAAGGAAGAAATTACATTCTACCATCAAATATTTACGAGTTTTTTCATAATATATCAGAACTTAATTTTATTATAAATTTTATTCAAACCTTTTAAAAAATACCTCACAAAACTTGAAGTGACATGTTAATGATATGTGATTGCAAATTGACACGTATTTATCTTCTTTTTTCTCCTTTCTCACTCCAACCCCCTCCCTCCTCCTTCCTCCATTGTTCACTCATAATCCACCAATGTAACTTATGCACCACTCTTCTTTGTCATCCTTATGCCCTCCCTCCTCCTTCTCCTCTGTGGGTTCAGATCCTCTCACCGCAACTCCCTCACCGTACGTGTCACCGTGTGACACGTGGCAGCAGGGAGTGGTGAGTCACCACGGGGTGAGGTGATCCCATCCGCTCCCCTGCAGCCGCCCTTCTTTCCCTTCCCCTTCACCGCCACCCTAAGCCTTGCCAATTTAATCTAGCAAATGTGTTTTTAATCCTACAATAGTCTTTAGTCCAACAATGGTTATTCAAACAAGTGAAATATAGAATTCAAGAGAGACCAAATGGTCTCAGATGTGTTTCAACTTCTTCATGGCTCATAAATGATTTTATCACAGTCAATTAGTGTCCTTGTAATTTCTCTTCTTCTTTGGTCTTCTTCCTTCCTTCGGGGAGATAGATCACCCTTACAGATTTTTCGTGAATACCCTTACAAGTTTGGAGGGCTTTGCATCTACTTTCAAAGCCTTGATCTCCTCCCTAATTCTTTCAGTTTCGTTGTAAATTACACAAGTATTCAACTTGGATAAAATCTTTGAATTGCCAAGTTAACTTAGCTTACTCCTTCTAACACAAGACCCTTTGAACTACATGCATGACATCATGCATGCATCCATCCATCCAAACATATGTGTATGTATATGTATGTATGTGTGCATGTATGCATAATTAGTGTGTGTCTATGTATATGTATATGAATGGTTAACCTGCATTTCATCCACCCCGCTGATGCGAACACCAATATCTGCTTCTTGAATCATTTTAACATCATTTGCACCATCACCAAAGGCTAATCCAGTCCCTTCTTTCACCAATTTTCATACTCAATACGGGAAAAAGAGGAGAATCATAAAATAAAACGTAAACGATGAAATCACAGAAGACCGAGATAAGTCAAAACAAGAACCATAATCACAAGTATTTGCAAAAGCAACACAATAACTGCAACTTAATAAGGCTTTCTGCTCAGGGAACACACAACAGCATATCACACATGCACAATCAACTGCCAATTTCATGTCCTTTTCAAAGGCATGACACCAAGAAATCAAGGTATCACTGTGATGTTACTTTAAGATTGCCTAGGGTGATGTGGTCCATCAAAATCAAGACTCCATCAAACTGAAACTCGAAAGTAGTTATCAGGCAATCAGGTAACGAAGAACATAGGATTTCGTTTTTGACATCAATTAGTTTTTTTTATCAAACTCAAACATCTCCCAACTCCAAATCAAATGATTCAAAAGCCAAACTTGAAGTTATTTTAATTATCTACAATGCTCAAGGAGACAAGATTGGCTAAATCTGATTGGAAGTCAGCACGTCATATCTCCTTCCTCCCAACTCTAAATCAAATGATTCAAAAGTCAAACTTGAAGTCATTTTAATTATCTACAATGTTCATGGAGACAAGATTGGCTAGATCTGATTGGAAGGAACACAAATGACGCGGAGCAAATTGGAACACACAACTTATCTCATTTGCCAAATCAGCCTCAAAATCAACCAAATCAACCAATCAAGGGCAGGACGCCCAAGGTGCTTACAAGGAACATCAAAAGGTGTCCTAAGGGAGATACATGGCTGTTCCAATCACAGGAAAGGGTTCAAAAACAACTTGCAAAAGCCATTCCATCGGATGTACAATTCTGCCAACAACAGAATTTTCTTTCCTTTGCTTGCAAGCTTGTTCAAGCTACGCTTTTCGGCCATTGATCTCATTGGCTATTAGCTAGGTTCATATATTATAGTTGTTTAGGAGGGTTAATTCTTAGCTATTCCCGGTCAAGTTATAGGTTTTATTCATTTATGTTCAGGTTTCATAGCTAATGAAAAACCCAGTACAGTTTTCTGAAGTTTATGCCAACTGAGTTAGGATCCCCTCAACACTTTTCCTTCACCTCATTCGTCACCACGCGACACGTGCCAGCAGGAATGGGTGGTAAGACTAGATGCGAGTGACCCGTATCTAGTCTCACTATCCACCTCTACTGACACGTGTCGCGTGGTGACAGGTGGGGTGAGAGTAAACTGTGAGAGAAGATCTTATCCCATGCCAACTTGTACCTCTTATAACTGCATACAATTTTATTTTAATTTTTTTTGCGGAAAAGGTTCTTAGTATTTTCTCTCCTACTTTCTCTTTTGGCTGATTTTTTCTTGTAATCGTAAATGAGGTAACGTTTCTGACCTATCTAAATGGCAAACGTATTTTCTTTGGTAACTGAAAGCCTACGTGTTTTCGCGCTTCGGGCCAAAACCCGTCTGACTACACGAAGCTTATCACTGCAAATAAAAAGTGAATAGTAGGATATGCTTTAAATAGGCGGTAGTTTAAGACAGTCCCGGTTAAACAGATCAAATATGCATCCTACATAGCATTGACCTAGTCCATCATTAGCATCAGGACCTGAGCCCATAACAGCTGTCCGTAAAACCTCTATTTTGCATATGTGTCCTAATGTTAGTCATTACTTTGAAAAAGTTGGAAACAAGCACCGTTGCAATGATTTTGATGACATGAGCTCCCCCCACCCCCCCCCCCCCACTTACATCTGGTAGGACAGCCACCAAGGTGATTGTTGGATAGTTTAAGGTTTGGGCTTTGGCCCGTCGTTGGAGACTTAAAGATTGGGTTTTCGCCCATTAATGAATGTTGCAAAACTTGGTTGAGCAACGTACTTTGAGCTTAATGAGTTTCCGATAATGATAATCGAAAACTAATGAATCCTTAATTATCCACGTAACGAGTAGTTAATTTTAGGATGTGAAATCACTCAATTGTGTATTGTGTGAATGTGAAATGAATGCTCAAAGTGGATGGAAAATGTTGTGGCTGGTGACATGTCATCCTTATGGAGGAATATCACATTGGATGTGTCCATGTGACGTGGAAGGCTTCTGACGAACATCGATCGATGATCGATGACATCGATCGATCGATGTCACTTCGATCGATCGATGTCATCGTTCGAAGTTGATCAGGAAGCTTCGATCGATTGATAGATCGATCAAAGACGATCAGAGGACATCGATCGATCACATCGATCGATCGATGTCACTTAGATCGATCAAAGTGATCGATTGAAGTGCTCTGTCAGACATCGATCGATCACATCGATCGATCGATGTGATCGATCGAAGTCAGACAGCGGGCAAAATCATTTTGATTGTGCGGTTAGGTTTCAAACGTGAAACTAACACTATCCTCCGGTTTAAAATAAGATCAATCTGTTGTGATCTAACGGTGGCAGGGAAGACAGCTTTGATCTAACGGCCGAGATTTAAACTGTCTTAACCGCTTAACCGAATGTGGTTTCCATCTAACGGTCCAGGTTTAAACCTGCGGACCAATCTTTAATCTAAAGGCTGAGATTAAACCATCCTAATCTAGATAAGAGGTTTTAATCTAACGGCCTAAATCAAACTTCGGTTTTGATACAACGGTCATGGTACCTTGTTCTCCAACCGACTCCCCTATATAAAGAGGGCTAAGGGTGCATTCATTAGACACACCTTGCTCTAAGCATCTAAAAGCATTTTGCATTCATAAGCACTCGAAGCTTGCATTACGTCCGGGAGAAGTCAGGACATTCGAAGGTTCGAAGAAGTTCTAGTTCAGCAGTGCCGCTCAACTGAACAGGTACCCGTTGTATCCTAGGAGACGATTTCTCACACCGGTTGGGCACAGTATACCGGAGCAATACGTCTTAAGGACAGAGTCCTTGACTCGCCCCGGGTTTGTTTATTTTGTTGTTCCATACGCACACACTAAACGACTGCGTCTTAGTGCAGGAGTGATTGTCTCCAACAGTGATAAGTAGCTCTAAGACGTAGCTCAGTTGGTACTCGGATTAGAAGTTGTTTCAAGAAGTACAAGGTTCGATTCTAAGGACACGCACAGTATGTGTATTTCGCTGATGTCTGGGTCAAATACTCAGTTTGCAGTAGGCTCTTTGTGTATGACCTCCCAACCTAGTCGGCCGTTAAGCTCCTAATTTGCGTACTCTACAATGTTCCTTGGGGTTAAGACGGTGGGGACCTTCAGGCTAGGGTATGGCTTTTTTCTCCGATCAAGGTAAGAAGCAAGTGCCCGCATGGCATAATTCAGTTGGTACTCGGGTAAAGATTTGCTCTAAAAGGTCGAGAATTCGATTTCAGGGACACGCACAGTGTGAGTGTTCCTTTGTTGTTAGTCCAAAGGTCTGGTTTGCAGGAAGACACCTTGTATGAGTTACTACAAAAGATCGCGCCTAATCTAGAAGTTCAATGGGCTCTTGACTTGCATCCTCCACACATGTTATTTGGGGCTGGGGCGATGGGTTTCCGGAGTGAGGGATTTCACCTTTATGTTTCTAGATAAGAAGCAAGTGTAGATACATAACTCGAGATGTCTTCAATGCTCTCTTCATGTTTGAATACATGTAACAAACAAACAAGAAATCATATTAAGTCACAGAACAGCCAAGAAGTTTCGTTATTTCAGACTTTGGAGCGCTTTCAACATCTAAGCCGCTACATAGAAGGGAACAACAAAAGAAACTACAACAGAGAAAATTGATTCACTTGCGAGAAAGTGATAAAGAAAAGGTACAAAATTCTTAAGGCCAGAAATGAGGATTTGTTGTTCCAGGAAATTGATGAGTCATAAAGAAAACACAAAGGTATCTTCTTTCATTATTGCAAACAAAGACTAAGTGACGACTCATGAACAAACACCATAGGCTTAAACTGAAAGCACGTCACAAGTAATAGAAACAGAGTTCTCAAGTCACAAGGTTCATATATATCATGCAGCTTTTAGAAAAACAAACTTGTTAGCAAAAAATGGAAATAAAAATAAGAATCCCATTAGCAAAACT
>AP025067.1:29374937-29458409 GCA_036186865.1 Eustoma russellianum | reverse complement strand
AGCAAAAAATGGAAATAAAAATAAGAATCCCATTAGCAAAACTTATATAAATAAAAAAAAAATTGTTTTGTTCTCCATTAAATTTCCCCCGCCCCACCATCTGCTTTGAAGACATTACAGCAATATGGAGGAAAAAGAAATTGCCCTCTGTCGCATTAACCAATTTCGATTCAAGTGTAAAGTATAGTATAAATCATTTGAGGTAAGTAATCTTCCTATATTTGTTATGTTTTTACGAAAGATCTATACGTTATTTTGGTATGAACTTTAGATCATGCATTCGTATACGTGGTTAAATAGATAAATGTATACACATGTTCGTAAGTAACCTAACTGTATTTGCTATGATTTTGCAAAACTATATGATGTTATTTTCGGTATCAACCTTGGATCATGCAAGTATACCTTTGCTTTCATAGATGGATGTATCTATGTATATAAGTATAGTCGACTTTTGTGTATATATATATTTGTAATGTATATGTATATGTATATGTATATGTATATGTATATGTATATGTATATGTATATGTATATGTATATGTATATGTATATGTATATATTTGTAACGTATATGTATATATATATTTGTAATATATATGTATATATATGTGTATTATATATATTTGTAATGTATGGAATTCCGTGAGAAGGAAGCGAAATAATAGTTGTATACTTCAAATTAAAGAATGTATAATTTTGGTTGGCAGTTACTTGAATTACAGGTTGTGGTATAGAAATGTATAGCTGCTCAGGTATAGGGATAAGGAGGCAGAAGTTGGTATTTCATGTGATGGGGTCACTTTTGATCATGGGCTAAATAATAATAATAATAATAATAATAATAATAATAATAATAATAATAATAATAATAATAATAATAATAATAATAATAATAATAATAATAATAATAATAATAATAATAAGGGGGGGAGGGGGGGGACAGGCCAACCGTGTGTGTGAAATATATTTACACACTATAATGGTTTTTGCAATATAAATGTATACAAGTGTGAATTGCAGATTTATGTTATACGTGTGGATGCCAAGACTTGGGGAATTATACTTAGGGTGAATAAATCGATCAGGGGCTGGGCTGAGGGAGGTGCGTATATATACGTATGTGTATATGTGTATGTATGAGCGTGGACATATACATGTACGTATGTATGCAACTGAGAGGGTACATTTGGTATTTTGGGATTTTGAGATTATTTGGTATATTTAATCTGGAACATTTGATTTATTGGGTATTTTGAAAATTTTGGAAATTACTTGGATTACTTGTTTGGATTCTTGGGAATTGTGCTATTTGGTAATTTTGACTAACTTTTGACATTTGGAGAATTATCAAACATTTAAAAAATTGTTTTTTGAAAATCGTGCATTACATATTTTGAAAAATTCAACCTTACATAGGAAATATATCACTAAGCTGGTTTGGTTCCGAACAAATGAGCCGTCCGAGCATATTGGTTATTTTGTTATATAGAGCGCTCGGTCACATTTGACCGCCAGTCGGGCCGTCCGAGCATATTGGCTATTTTGTTATATTGAGCGCTCGGGCATATTTGACCGCCAATTAGGTCGTCCAGGTACACTTGACTATTTTGATAGGCCGCATGTGACACATTTGACCAATCGATTTGATATTTGGATACTTGGACATTTGGCATTTGGACCGGTTTGGAACCGAATATCGTATTTGGATTTGGACATTTGATCGAATCGTTTTGTATCGAACATCGTATTAGAAACTTTGGAATTTTGGTATCGAACTTTGCATTGCATCGATTTTGAAATTGTATGATCGATTTTGAACTTGGACTAACATTTGATTGGTTATCGTTCGGTTTTACTTAGTCATTGGTCTACGTGTTGACTTTGTTGTTGGCTTGTTATAGGGGGAGAACAATAAACTTACTTGCAAATGAGAAGCATGATATTATTTTATATCGTCGCTTATTTTGTCATACTTTCTTCTTCGTGCATGATCCCATGGTAAGTATAGTGAGGTTGCTTACTGGGCGAAGTGTCGCTAATACTACATCTTCCTATATTTTTCAGATAATCAGGAGTACGACTTAGTGTACGGCGAGGATGACGTTGAGAGAGGACATTGACCACTTTGCCTGGACCGATGACATTATTTGATATTTCGACTAGAGATCGTGGTTTCGTTTTATGTACTTGTTGGAGACTTAGACATTTACTTTTATTTTCGATGATGTATTAGCTCTCATTGTTCATACCATTGTACGTTACTTATTATTTATGATGATTTCGAGGATTATTTTGACTTTCGCTACCATCGATTTACGTCATGTTGCTGACGTGTACTTGTATTGATTTCGATGTCTTGTATTTTCTTTAGCGAAATACGGCAGATGAGTCGTTCTGATTATTAAATCTCGGAACGGTTCGCTAGAGCTGGGACTATTCCACAAAAGGTATTTTCTCTTCTATTTCGTCTTTAAAAGCAAAAGGTTGGACTTTTCAAGAAAGGCAACAGATATGAGACACCTGTGATTACATAATTTCATCTGGTACAAGGAAATACGTTTCGCCACCTCATTTTAACGTTGGACCTGACCAATCGGATAGGATCTTTATTAGAGTAAAAGGTCGTTTTCTATTGTTTTCGGCCTATACAGATTTATGGATGATGTAAATCAAGAAGTCAATAGGCTCTTAACCTGCTATGACATTGGCATGACTCACACATGTGTCTACTGTAAGCTAGACCAGCAACCATTTAATTCAATTGTGTATGATACAACGGTATAGCCATTACTGGCTTAGTATTTCACCCACGTTACGCGTGTTTTGGTTCAAACGTGTGACCTTTGTTGAAACAATTTCCTAACTCGAGTACCAACTGAGCTATGTCCTAGAGACGATCGGATCAAGATCTTGGAGCTAAATGACATTCTCTGGTCCTGATGAACTCTCACTGCCTCAGCCCCAAAGAGCATTGTGGAGGATGCAAATCAAGAGCACAGCGTCCTCTTAGGTTGAATGAGGACTTACACAGTGACACACAAGGCGTCCCCTTGCAAACCAAGCATTCAGTCTCGCAGCAGTGGAACACACACTGTGCGTGTCGCTAGATTCGAACTTTTGACCTCTTGAAGCAAATCTCAATCCGAGTATCAACTAAGCTACGTATTCGGAGCAGATCACGATCTTAAATGGATGGAATCGTGCATCTTTTTATTTACTCTAGATTCTTGTGCATTTAGTGAAGTTTTAAGTTTTTTTCTCCCTTCTTTTCTTTTTTTGGTGTTATTTTTATAATTGATCTTTATCGTATAATACAAAAGAGGAAGTGGTCCAGTTTCGTGACGCATTTGTGAGACAAAACAAAGGGCCTTAGTCTTTGTCAATACAGTGAGTTGGGCAAAGTTTCGTTTTGAGAAAATAAAAAATTGACTGCTAAAATTAGACTAATTAGAGTATTTCATTGTACATTTTCAGACTTCATAAGAATTGGGCAAAGCGCCTGTTTTCGAATGGCAATTGAATAACGAAATCCAAGTGGTGCCATTTCTAGGGCAAGTATTGAAGCGATTGATAAAGTTGTTGTTTTGTAACTTTGAGGTCACAGTTTCTTGTACAAAATATAAGATAAAACTGCGTACGTTGAATTGCAACATGATTCGGACCTTTTTTAAATCCTACACAAACGCATTAGTCTAGTTGAACTGTGACGCCCTAAGTAGTGGCATTTCCGTCATGTGAGTTGGTTCGTGCAGTCTTGGCCACCCGGACTTGGAAGAGTCTCTCTATTTGTTTTTCCCCCTTTTAGGAGTCGGTTTATTCTGTATTATTGTGTCGTTTTTGCATGTATATATAAAATTGGGAGTCTCACTAGAAGCAAACTCTCTATCTTTTGCGATAGAAGTCCCAAACTCTAACGATAGCTTTTGCTGGCATTGAAAATAATGGGTTCGATTGATATTGATATTGATATTGATATGGATAGGAGTCGGTTTATCCTCTTTGTCCTTTTCTAAGACAATGACGCGGCTTCCCACGCTGGTCATATTTCTTTTACCATTTTTACATTCTCACGTTCACATTGATTTCACACCATACGTCAACACATCATTATCATCATCCGAACCCAGCATATCCCAACAGCAAAAGCTATCGTCACACCGTCAACTAAAAAATATAATAGGATATGTTGGGAATTAGTTCAACTCCCCATGCTCAACGTCACTACCAAAAGTGTTTGAAAAATTGCAAATTGAAAATAATATATCAAACACCCACCGCACACAATATACACTCAGTATATTCCAATGACAATAAAACTATTGTATTATAAAATAATAAATTAAAAAAGAACGACTTTTTTATATAAATTTAGGTAGTTCGGTGAAAATAATATTTTTTTTTTGAAATAAAGACGCAAAAAGGTGTAGTAAGAACATTAATAAACTATACAATTTATATTTGTAACTGGTTTGGGTCTCTGTTAACCCCACAGGTCTCACAAAAATCCACATAGGATGTGTTCCTAAAATATTTATGTCAGAAGTCAATATGTGTAGTCTAAAGTTTTTAATCAACTAACAAAAAATAAAAAAAATAAATAAGAAAAACATGGTACATTCTTTTATTATGCATGCAATGTTGGAGGAAAATTTGTAATGTGGAAATGGGTTTGTCCAAAGTTGATTAGCAACGTACTTTGAGCTTAATTATGATTAGTTTCGTTAATAAAAAAAATAGAAACTAATAAATCTTAAATTATCTACATAATGAGTAGATGATTTTAGGCTTTTGAATCACTCGATACCGGATGAATGAGAAATTAATGCTCAAAATAGGAGTAAAAATTGGTTGCAAATTAGAAAATTGGTGATGTGGCTTCATGAGAAGAATACACATCACCTTTTCGCAAATATACCACATTTGCAAATTGAAGGGAAAATGCCACCATATATAGTGCTAGGAGAGGCACTTTAGATGTGCCCTAAGGGCAAGAGAATTTTTGACCGGATGGAAGACGCAGATGGCTGCCACACGCACGTGCCGTTGCCCGCCCGCCCGTCTGGCTCGGCTCGTGGCTCGTGCTCGAGCTCGTGGCTCATTGCTTGTGGCTCACCCGGTTCTTATCTTTTTGGATAAATTTTTTTTAAATTTTTCCAGAAAATAAGTTACCTGATCCTACCGTTATGATTTAATCATACGATGTAACGGCTCGGATTAAGCTGACAGTTTCAGTTGACTAATTCGTACCAGTCGTGGGGTGCGTGGTGAACATGGGGGTTACTGGCCGATCAGTACGGTCTTGGGTTGCCGTAACCTCCAAGATTTCCCTCTATAAATGAAGGTAGTGCTCTGCTTTTGATGAACACTGAAATTTTTCTTCTCTTCTCCTGTTGCATACGAGCATTCTGCATAAACTATTGCTGCATACTGCATACACTGCAGCTGCAATTCATCAATCCAAGAAGTCAGAACACTTGTCAGGTTCGTGGAGTTCTTACGTAGTAGTGCCACTCATTGGAACTGTTAGCCGTTGTATCCTGGAAGACGTTTGCGATTTCTGGTTGGGAACAGTATGCCGGAGCAATTCGTCTTAAGGACAGAGTCCTGGACTCACCTCGGTTTGTGTGTTGAGCTCTTCTCTGTGTTGAGCTCTTCTATGTGTTGAGCTCATCCCTGTGTTGAGCTTATCTCTGTGTTGAGCTCTTTTCTCTGTTGAGCTCATCTCTGTGTTGAGCTCTTCTCTGTGCTGAGCTCTTCCTGTGTTGAGCTCTGCTCATCCTGCGCTGAGCTCAGCTCTTCCTGGGTTTAGCTCAGCTCTTCCTATGTTGAGCTCAGCTCATCCTGTGCTGGCCTCAACTCTTCTTGCGCTGGCCTCAGCTCATCCTGCGGTGGTCTCAGCTCATCCTGCGCTGGTCTCAGCTCTTCCTGCGCTGGCCTCAGCTCATCCTGCGCTGGCCTCAGCTCATCCTGCGCTGAACTCAGCTTTTCCCTGTGCTGAGCTCTGCTCATCTCTGTACTGAGCTCTGCTCATCCTTGTGCTGTACAGAATGTCAGTTACGTTCTCTAATAAATCTGAGTTTCGTATATGAGATAACAATCTTAAGACGAATTGTGTTCTTATCTTAGTTCTGTACCGGTTTATTTACAGTATTCTGTTTGTATACTGACTTCTTGTTTCTATACTTGTCAGAAACTAAAACGTGATGGAGAACGAAAGCTCTAACTCGTTCAATGTTGCGCACATTGTCAGAAACTGAAACATGATGGAGAACGAAAGCTCTAACTCGTTCAATGTTGCGCACATCGGCACTGAGGAACAGAATAGTGCTGTTCCAGTCGCACCTACTGTTGCTGCTCTCATTCATGCATCTGTTCCTGCTGCTGGACATGTTGAGAAGCCTGAGAAGTTTGGAGACAGTTTCTTCAAACGCTGGCAGCAAAAGATGTTGTTTTTCTTGACAACGTTGGGCTTGGCAAAGATGCTGACCGAGGATCCTCCGGAGGTGGTTTTGGTTGAAGATCCGAATCTGAACGTGCCGAACAATTTGATGGCTGAAGCATGAAACTTTAACAATTATGTATGCTTGAGTCATATTTTGAGTTGTTTAGATAATTCATTGTACGAACTGTATTGTACTTATAAAACTGCAAAGTCATTATGGATGGCATTAGATAAGAAGTACCGCACAGAGGATGCCGGTATAAAGAAATTTATCGTTGGCAAATTTCTTGATTTTAAAATGTCAGACTCCAAGACTCCCCAGACCCTAACAATAGCTTTTGCTGTCGTTGGGATATACTGGGTCTGGATGATGATGATGATGAGACTCCAAGACTGTTGTTTCTCAGATTAAGGAATTACAGATGCTTGTGGCCGAAATGGAAGAAGAGAGCATGTCGCTTAGTGAATCTTTCATAGTGGCGGCTGTGATTGATAAGCTACCTCTTTCCTGGATGAAATTTAAAAGCTATCTCAAACACAAGCGAAAGGAAATGACATTGGAGGATCTGATTGTTTGACTCCGTATAGAGGAGGACAATCATAGATCCGAAAGAAGGCCAAGTTCGAGTTCTGGTCATGCTAAAGCTCATGTCGCAGAGGCGACGAAAAAGAAAAAGAGAAATCATGTCGGAGTGAACCCTAAAGGAAAGAAAGTTGCCAAAAAGTTCACTGGAAAATGTTATAACTGTGTGATTCAGCAGGGCACCGGAGCAGTGACTGCCGTAAGCCCAAAAAGAATCAGAATCAAAATAAAGCAAAAGCGAATCTGGTCGGCGCAATGGAAGATTTGAATCTCTGCGCAGTGGTGACCGAGTGCAATGCAGTAGGGAACCCGCGTGAATGGTGGGTGGACACAGGGGCCACTCGACATGTTTGTGCGAACAGGGCAATGTTCAGAGAATATGTACCCACGACAAACAACGAACAACTTTTCATGGGAAACTCCGACAGCTCGAAGATCGAAGGATCGGGCAAGGTGGTTCTGAAAATGACTTCAGGACGGGAGTTGACCCTGCAGAATAGTGTTGCATGTTCCTGACATCAGGAAAAACTTGGTTTCTGGCGCGCTGCTAGTCAGTCATGGTTTCAAGCTTGTTTTTGAGGCAAACAAATTTACACTTTCTAAGAATGGCATGTATTTGGGAAAGGGGTACCTTACTGATAAATGTTTAAGTTAAATGTTATGACGATTGTACCCAAGAAAGTTGCGCCCACTAGGGCTAATAAAATTGTTTCCTCTTCTGCTTACATGCTTGAGTCTTCTTGTTTATAGCATTTTCGTTTGGGACATGTTAATTACAAGTCAATACAACAAATGATTAGTCTTGACTTATTGCCCAAACTAGACTTTAATAATAAAGAAAAATGCCAAGTATGTGTTGAAGCAAAATTGACAAAAACGCCATTTCCTTCAACAGAACGGAACACTGAATCGTTGGATTTAATTCATACAGACTTGTGTGATTTAAAGTTTGTGCAAACAAGAGGAGGTAAAAAGTACTTTGTAACTTTTATCGACGATTGCACTAGATACTGTTATGTTTATTTGCTAAGTAGCAAAGATGAGGCCATTGATGCTTTCAAAGATTATAAGAATGAAGTTGAGAATCAACTTAGCAAACAAATTAAAACAATTCGAAGTGATAGAGGCGGGGAATATGACGCATCGTTTAATGAATTCTGTTCAGAACATGGCATTATTCACCAAACGACTGCACCATATTCACCTCAATCAAATGGTATTGCAGAACGCAAAAACCGTACTCTAAAGGAGATGATGAATGCTATGTTGATAAGTTCGGGTTTACCTCAGAACTTGTGAGGGGAAGCAATTCTCTCCGCCAACGTCATTTTAAATAGGATTCCGTCCAAGAAGACGGATAAAACCCCATATGAACTTTGGAAAGGCTATAAGCCTAGTTACAAATACTTGAAAGTGTGGGGGTGTCTGGCGAAGGTTGCTGTACCTAAACCAAGACAAGTGAGAATCGGGCCTAAAACAATTGATTGCATATTCATCGGCTATGCAACGAACAGTAGTGCATATCGTTTCTTAGTGCACAAATCGGACATTCCCGAGATACATGAAAATGTTGTCATGGAATCGAGGAATGCAGTGTTCTTTGAAAATGTCTTTCCGAAGAAAGACAAAGACAGTGAAGAAGCTAGCACTAGTAAGCGAGTGCATGAGACGACTCCTCAAGAGACTGAGGAACCTCGTCAAAGCAAACGAGCCAAAATACCGACGTCTTTTGGACCAGATTTTCTAACCTACATGGTAGAAAACGAGCCGAGATCTTTCTCTGAGGCAATGACAACTCCAGAAGCTCCTTTCTGGAAAGAAGCAGTGAATAGTGAGATAGATTCCATTCTTCAAAATCACACTTGGGAGCTGGTAGATCTTCCTCCAGGAAGTAAACCACTCGGGTGCAAGTGGATTTTCAGGAAAAAACTGAAAGAAGATGGATCTATTGACAAGTACAAGGCCAGGTTAGTAGCCAAGGGCTACAGACAGAAAGAAGGCTTTGACTTCTTTGACACCTACTCACCAGTGACTAGGATCACTTCCATAAGGATGCTAGTAGCTATTGCTGCAGTCTATGATTTAGAAATCCATCAAATGGATGTGAAGACTGCCTTTCTTAATGGTGAGTTAGAGGAAGAGATTTATATGGAACAACCCGAAGGGTTCGTCGTTCCAGGACAAGAAAGGAAAGTGTGTAAATTTGTTAAGTCTCTGTACGGACTTAAACAAGCACCTAAACAGTGGCATTTGAAGTTTGATGAGGCAGTGTTGTTAAACGGCTTCAGGATCAACGAGTGTGACAAGTGTGTGTACATCAAGAACATATCAGATGCCTATGTGATAGTATGTCTATATGTAGACGACATGCTCATCATGGGCAGTTCTCGTGACATTATTTTGAATACCAAGAAGATATTAACACAAAATTTTGATATGAAAGGTATGGGGGTTGCCAATGTTATTCTAAGAATTAAAATTTCTTGGATAACTGAAGGCCTCGTTATGTCACAAACTCATTATATTGAATATGTTCTCAAACGATTCAATATGTTTGATACAAAACAATTAAAGACCCCACTAGACTTAAGTATACACTTAAGAAAGAACCAAGGTGAACCTGTAGCTCAATTGAAGTACTCACAGATAATTGGAAGTCTGATGTACATAACAAACTGTACAAGACCAGACTTAGCATGTTCAGTAAACAAATTGGGCAGGTTTACGAGTAATCCGAGTGATGATCATTGGAAAGCTCTTAACAGAGTGATGAGGTATCTGAAATACACAATGAATCTTGGATTACATTACACGAGATATCCAGCAGTATTAGAAGGATATTGCGATGCAAATTGGATATCAGACAGTAAGGACTCGAAGTCCACCAGTGGATATATATTCACTGTTGGTGGTGGTGCTGTGTCATGGAAGTCCACTAAACAAACGTGCATAGCTCGGTCTACTATGGAAGCTGAGTTCATAGCACTAGATAAAGCTGGGGAAGAGGCTGAATGGCTTCGAAATTTCCTAGAATATGTTCCATGTTGGCCTAAGCCAATCGCTCCTATTAGCATACACTGTGATAGTCAGTCAGCTATAGGACGTGCTCAAAGCAGCATCTACAATGGTAAGTCACGACACATACGTCGGAGACATAACACCATTAAACAGTTGATCTCTAATGGCGTGATTTCCATTGATTATGTAAAATCAATGGAGAATCTTGCGGATCCGCTTACAAAAGGCTTGCCTAGAGATCAGATGTCAAAATTGACAAACGAAATGGGACTTAAGCCTACTATGCAAGAATTTTTGTAATGGTAACCCAACCTTGTTGACTAGAGATCACAGAATCTTGGTTCAATGGGACAACTAAGTTATGAAGGTTCAGTTTAGCACTTACTCATTCCACTACATAAAAGTGATGCAGAGAATATTTAGGGTAAGCTAAATCTTTTAATGATGTCCTATATCTTGATACATCAAGTGGGGTATGGCAGAATGCTCTTGATAGGAATCACGTATATAAGTGTGAAGTGGGACCGCTTCTATGAGAATTCTGTGAGACAAAAAAATCTCTAAAACACTTTCTGAAACCAGGTTGTTCATGGTCAAAACGAACATAACCATGAGAACCAAAAGGGTGTTAAAGGAAATGTTGTGTGAGTATTGTTATCTAGGTTCACAGCAAAGACTGACTAGTTCAAGACATCAAGTCACTACTTAGCCGAGTGAATCCGATGGTACATCACTACGAAAGGTTCAAAGCCAGAAGCTACCTCTTCTGATGTAACATTTTCTTGTCTGACTTCTCGTTAGAGTCTGCATCAGCGTTTGCATTAATTTTCATTCATGTGGGGGATTGTTGGAGGAAAATTTGTAATGTAGAAATGGGTTTGTCCAAAGTTGGTGAGCAACATATTTTGAGCTTAATTATGATTAGTCTTCGTTAATCAAAAATGGAAACTAATAAATCCTAAATTATCTACGTAATGAGTAGATGATTTTAGGCTTTTGAATCACTCAATTTCGATACCGGGTGAATGAGTAATTAATGCTCAAAGTAGGAGTAAAAATTGATTGCAAATTGGAAAATTGGTGATGTGGCTTCATGAGAAGAAGACACATCACCTTTTTGCAAATATACCACATTAGCAAATTGAAGGGAAAATGTCACCAAATATAGTGCTAGGAGAGCACTTTAGATGTGCCTTAAGAGCAAGAGAATTTTTGACCGGATGTAAGACGCAGATGGCTGCCACAGATGCGTGCACCGCCGCCGTCCGCCCGTCTGGCTCGGCTCGTGGCTCGTGCTCGTGGCTCATGGCTCGCCCGGTTCTTATCTTTGTGGATAAATTTTCTTTTAAATTTTTCCAGAAAATAAGTTACATGATCCTACGGTTATGATTTAATCCTACGATCTAACGGCTCGGATTAAGCTGACAGTTTCAGTTAACTAATTCGTACCAGTCGTGGGGTGCGTGGTGAACGTGGGGGTTACTGGCCGATCAGTGCGGTCGTGGGTTGCTGTAACCTCCAAGATTTTCCTCTATAAATGAAGGCAGTGCTCTGTTTCTGATGAACACTGAAATTTTTCTTCTCTTCTCCTGCTGCATACGAGTATTCTGCATAAACTATTGCTGCATACTGCATACACTGCTGCTGCATTTCATCAATCCAAGAAGTCAGAACACTTGTCAAGTTCGTGGAGTTCTTACGTAGTAGTGCCACTCATTGGAACTGTTAGCCGTTGTATCCTGGGAGACGTTTGCAATTTCTGGTTGGGCACAGTATAGTGGAGCAATTCGTCTTAAGGACAGAGTCCTGGACTCGCCTCGGTTTGTGTGTTGAGCTCTTCTCTGTGTTGAGCTCATCTCTGTGTTGAGCTCTTCTCTGTGTTGAGCTCTTCTCTGTGTTGAGCTCATCCCTGTGTTGAGCTCTTCTCTGTGTTGAGCTCTTCTCTGTGTTGAGCTCATCCCTGTGTTGAGCTCTTATCTGTGCTCAGCTCTTCTTGGGTTGAGCTCAGCTCATCCTGTGTTGAGCTCTGCTCATCCTGCGCTGGCCTCAGCTCTTCCCTGTGCTGAGCTCTGCTCATCTTTGTGCTGTACAGAATGTCAGTTACGTTCTCTAATAAATCTGAGTTTCGTATATGAGATAACATGCACCACTTCTGGCTAAAGTTTTGTATAAAGAAGTTTAAGGATTTCCCGGATACGTTCATTTCTCTAGATCAATATTGTTATCCTATTTGGTTCTTTGTATGTTAGGGCTTTTTATATAGTGTGTTACTAAATTCATTATATGATGTAAGACTTCTTGAATTTTCGGTATAATGCAGTTGGAGACTTTCATTGTAGTTCCTTTCCCTCGGTTGAAAGAAAGGAGAAGCGAAAGAACACAAAAGTCCTCTACTTTCTCCGACCATCTTATGATCTTTCACTTTTATTTTATTTTCTTTTTTCAACTGAAAGTCGTTACCCACTTTAAACGACTGAAAATTATCGAACCATATTCAAAGCCTCCAGCCGTAGTTTTCCACAAATCTCAAGGATTTTGACTTCACACATCAAAAAGTCCAATACTTGGATCAAGTTTCCCAGGTGTTTCTTGAGACCAGCAATCAAGAAACTCAATTTTGTAAATTTTTCAGCTGAAAAATTCATCTGGCAGAAATATGGCTTCTTCAAATTTAATTCCACTTGTGTTAATCTTAGCTCTGTATATAAAGCCATCACTTTCTGATCCTAGAGCAACAGAGGCAGCTCTAATATGCAGCAACAGCTCAGCTTCACCAGCCGACCGCCAAGTTTATGTGGCTGCATTTTTAGCTTCCATGGACTCAATCAGCCCAATCGTTTCAAGACAAGGCTATGGAGAAGTAGTTAATGGCACAGGGAACAATACGGTTTATACTTTTGGAGAGTGCATGAAAGATTTATCACAAACAGATTGCAATCTCTGCTTTGCACAATTGAAAACACAGATTCTTAGGTGCTTACCTTTCCAGTTGTTGATTAGAGGTGGGAGGCTGTTTTTTGATGGATGTTACTTGAGGTATGATGATTATAATTTCTTTAATGAAAGCTTGAGTAAAGTTGATAGGACTGTTTGTGGGGCTAATGATTTTCATGGGAATAGGAGCTTGTTTGCTGGAAACGTTGGGATTTTGGTGAGGAATTTGAGGTCGGAGGGGGTTAGAAATGGAGGGTTTTTTGTTGGGAATGTGAGCAGAGGGAATTTGACAGTTTTTGGGTTGGCTCAATGTTGGGATTCTGTTAGTAAGAAGGATTGTGATTCTTGTTTGAGTGATTCTGTCTCAAAGATTGGTTCTTGCAGTCCTAAGGATGAAGGGAGGGTGTTGAATGCTGGTTGTTATATGAGGTATTCTACACAAAGATTCTATTTCAATAGCTCTAATTTTAATGGCACAGCTGCTGGCAATGGAGGTCAGTGGCTATTTCTCTCATGTTTTCTTTCTTGTGATGATATGATTTTCCATGTGAGATTCTTGCCTTGTATTGTTTGTTTTTTCCTCTAAGTATCCACCTTTTTGGTGAAGTTTAACTGAAGTGGTTCTACTTGTATTTGTTTTTGAATGCCATGTTGAATTTTGAATGTTAATTGAACTCAAAACCACTCTTAATGGGACTCGGTTACTCAAACCTGCGAATCCTCAATTCGAAGATTTGACCTCACCGTGAAGCATGAGTTAACACATTGACGGACTAGCTCTGGTTTAATTATTGGCAACTACAATGCACTGGTCTTGGTAAAAATGCTGATAAGCTAAAAAAATAATTAATGAGGATGGTTTTGGTTAGAAAGACATGAGTTATCAGATGAAAACTGTCCTGATTCAAGGTTTGAAGTTCCTTTTCCACGAATTCGTAGGTTGCATAAACACACTATAGTTTGAAGCTAAAGATTATGGCACCTTAACATAACAAATGAAATGTCATTTGAGGAAAAAGTGCTCCCTTTTTCAAGAATTTCATTCAGAATTCTGGTTTATTCTGCGATGTGTACTTTTTGTGTTTGAGGCTTGGTTTCTTGATCATGAAATGAAGTAGCTGTACATCCATAATCTTGTAGGTCAATCTCGGCGTTTGGCTATTATTCTGGCAACCACCTTTTCTGCTGTTGCTCTAGTGGTGATAATTGGAGTGGTTTCTTTCATTGTTAGGAAGAGAGTTCTAAAGCAGAGAAGAGGTATATATTTCTAAAATGTTTTTTGATTTTCCTTTTTTTTTTACAACAATTAGGCTCATCATGTTTTGAAATATGAAGTTAACTGTTTTAATTTCTAGTGAGGAAGCAGTTAGGTGCACTTCTACAGACAGTTAATAAGTCAAGGTTGAACTTTTCATATGAAACTCTTGAAAAGGCAACAAATTACTTCAATAAATCCAACAAGTTGGGTCAAGGAGGTTCTGGTTCTGTTTACAAGGTAAATATCTTCGCAGGCTTCTTCTCTCAAAAGTTATCACTTCGTCTTAGGACAGCTTATGTAACGATTCATTGGAGTCTACATTCAAGTTTGGAATAATTTCGTTTGCAATGACTGTGTCCATTGTATGTCAGATAATACATCTTCTTCTGGTTGCTAACTGGGTTAATTGTGTACCAAATAGGGGATTTTACCAAATGGTCAGGCTGTTGCCGTAAAGAGGCTCTTCTTCAACACTACACAATGGGTGGATCATTTCTTTAACGAGGTCAATCTGATCAGTGACATCGATCACAAGAATCTAGTGAAGTTGTTAGGCTGTAGCATTACAGGGCCCGAAAGCCTCCTTGTTTATGAGTATGTTGCAAATCAGAGCCTCCATGACCACATATTCGGTACATCTGCATGTCAGGATTTCTTCACTTGCATTTTTCAACTCCTATACTCACTGCATTCCTATCTGTTTAATTCAGCCAAGAAGAATACTCAACAGTTGAGCTGGGACCATAGATACAAAATTATTCTGGGAACAGCTCAGGGATTGGCATTTCTACATGAAGAGTCAAACTTGAGGATAATACACAGAGATATAAAACTTAGCAATGTTCTACTAGATGAAGATTTTATGCCTAAAATTGCTGATTTTGGTCTTGCTAGACTTTTTCCAGAGGATAAGACTCATGTCAGTACTGCTATTGCTGGCACACTGTAAGCTCTCCTTCGGCTGGTTGTGTTTTAAACTTATTTCTACTTCTTGACCCAAAACACCTGAATTCTTGTTTTCAATCAAGTTGAAAACTATATTTCAGTGGCTTTTTGTGAATGTTGCCTGGTGATTGTGTAAAATATAAACAAATTTGCATTGTCAGGGGTTACATGGCGCCAGAATATGTTGTTCGGGGAATACTTACTGAAAAGGCAGATGTCTATAGTTTCGGAGTCCTAGTCATAGAAGTAGTTTCTGGACAGCGAAACAATTCCTTGAGCCAGAATTCATATTCCATCCTGCAAAAGGTATGTCTAGAATCTAAACATAGTGTTCGTGCTTGTATTACGGCTCGGCGCAATGACTGATAACATGTTTCCAATGTTTTGTTGTTGCAGGTGTGGAACTTATATGGAACACCAAGATTGTGTGAAGTAGTTGATCCATTGCTGCAAGGTGTGTTCCCACAAGAGGAAGCAAGCAGAGTATTACAAATAGGTCTTCTTTGTGTACAGGCCTCGCCTGAAGCGCGGCCATGCATGTCAGAAGTTGTGAGAATGCTAATAGATCATGAGGAGATTCCACAGGCTACACAACCCCCATTTTTGAGTTCTAGCAGTTCTGAAATTAGTCCACACAAACCAAGGAGTTCTTATTTTCAATCGGATTCGTATACTCAATCGTCAGGAAATGATCTCACAGATAGTTGGATTGAGCCTAGATGAGGTGGATCAAGAACTTTTTGGAGATATTCGTTTGTCTGGAGATCTTTGGTCCTAACATCAATTTTAGCACTAATAATACGATGAAATTGTCCGTGGAAAAATTATATTACCGCGAGATGAGGCTTGATTGGATCATGCAGCTAGCCATTGTCTTTTTTGGTTTGGTAATATCAATCAATCATACTCGTCCCAACGGTATCAAAAGCTATTGTTAGGGTCTGTGGAGGTTAGCGGCAGGCAAACAATATATCTATCCCAAGAGATAGAGAGTTTGATTCCTATGAGACCTGCAGCTCTATAGGTAATTGCATAAATGACACATAGAAATATGATGTGCTAGTGTGTTAGTGATTGGTTTGGTAATACAACTACCAAAGTATCCATCTCAGGCTCAAGGGTAGAACCCTTTGTAAATGGTTATACATGTAAAGCTATGATGTCGTGTAAATATTCCTTTAATGTTTCTTTGTATCATAGTGGAGGAAATTGCTGTAAATTTTGCTGCTGCCCAGAAACTGAGTATAAATGGACGGATTTTTGGTGCGACTTTTCAGTTTGACTTTGATTGGGCACACATCAATTCCAGTGGAATTCTCATCCTCCTTTCCAAAATCCCTCTTCCCACCGCCTGATACGTGACAACAAAGGAGGTAGTGAGGCTAGATGAGAGGTGGCCCATGGAGGACACGTGTCGCGCGATGAGAAAGAGGGTGAAGGATTTTGAGGTGAGGAGATCTCATCCCCTCCTTTCCATCACCCTTGATTGCCTTGCTCATCATCTTTCTCACCAACCTTGATCTTGATAGCCTTTCCTTTATGATCCTCTCCCTCAATCTTTTTCTCAAACTCTTTCACCATCTTGTTCAATCTTTCAAAAGCATCAATCTTATTCTTCAACCCCCTCCAGCTTTTTCTCTAACCCTTCAGCACTACCAATCTTATTCTCCAACTCCTTCAGCATATATTCTAACCTTTCAACGTTCTTCTCCAACCCCTTCAACTTTAATAGTTTAACTTTCCTTCTTTGATACAACACATCCATTACAACAACAGCAACATTATCCCATTGCCTTAAAGACTCCTGCTTATAGCGGGATATGGAGGGTCAGATGTAAGTAACCATACACATATGTTAGAAACACACAGTGGTTGTTTTCCGATGACCTATAGTGAAAATTGCGTCAAGCTGTGTTGATCAACTGCTACTTCACAATATGAACGCATCCAATTTAGTGATATTGTCAAGGTTAACTGTCATCATCCCAATTTGACCAGTCTTGCTTTGCATTGTATGAAGAATCTATTGAGTTACTATGATATTGTCACTTACTTGACGTCTCGGGATGAAACTAAGAATTTTAATTATAATGATGTGTACTAAGACATGAGAAAGCCAGTGTTAGCATACCTAAACCTGACAATTCATCCAAGTACAAAGAGAAAGGTTCAGACGAAGAGTTAGCTATCTTTGTGAGTGCTAGCACTCGTTCAGAAGTCAAACTCCATGTACAATAAATGTGGTAGAATTCTTCTAGCAAAAGGTTGATCTCTAACCCCAAAGGCCTCCACATCCTGGCCCGACGAGGCAGGTGTAAGTATGTAAATCAGGTACTCAGTAGCCTGTTAAAGTAGAGACATAGTGTCCACAGACCTAAAGGAGCCCACCCTCAAGACCCCCCATTGAAGCCTGAAGATATTGCTTCCACACTGTAGACTGCGGGCCTTGAACCTTACACCTTTTAGCAAATCTGTCCTTCCGAAACCAACTAAGCTATGTCCTGCGGGCGATAGAATTCTTTGTTACAATATATTGATGACCATTACACTTTTGGGTGTTGATACACTAGCAATGCGTAAGTCCACTGTGTCGATGTATCCAAATTATTACAGTCAAAATGTTACCCCAAAAAAAAAAACATATACCAACAACGTACTATGACACAAATTCTTAAAGGACAAATGCCGAGTAAAATCCCTTCACAATGGTAACATAATAAATTAGAACATACGAGGGAAGAACGAAGAACACCATAGAACTCTTATGGAGTTATGGTCCATGACCAACTTGATTATAATGCAAGTCTGATGATAAACTAAAGCCCAACTCTATCGATAGTATGATAGCGATAAGTACAGTCAAAATTAGGGGTGAACAAAATTTTTGAAAACTGGACCAAATTACCGAACCAGTCCAAACCGAACTAGCAAAAAATGGAACTGCAAAGCCGCAGTCGCTTTAGCAATATTTAAAAATCAAACCGTTTAATATGGTCCGGTTTCTAGTTTATAAACTTTAAACTGTAAAAACCGGATCTGAATGTTTCTATAAAATGTATATTTAATTTTTAATTATAGCTTATATAAACAGATTCTAATTTATTTAGATGGCTACTTAGTTCTTAATTTATTTAGTTTGATACTTGATTTGTAATTCATTTAGTTGGTTTGTAATTTATTTAAACCAAACTGGACCGGTCAAACAATTTATTGATTGGTTTCGATCCAGTTTCGGTTTTGTCATTTTGAAACTGTTACAAACGGTTCAATTTGTAATATGCTTAAAAACCAACCGAATCGGACCACGGTAACATAAAATAGACCTTCAATGGTGTTTGGTACGTGCTAATTGATGTACTTTTTGCACATGTATCTCATCACAAAATGCATGGTATCTTCCTAACATTACAAATCATTATGAGTCATCGGGAAACAACTTTTGTGTGTTTCTAACATATGGGTACGGTTGCGTACATCTGGGCTCTTCATACCTCGTCATATACGAAAGGTTCTAAGACAATAAGGTAATAATGTTGTTATTGTTGTTGTTCAGTATAAATACAGTTGTTGTTATCAACTACAACTGGTCAACTGCTCTCACCTAAAGGGTAGTAAAAGTCATGAGGCACTTTACTTCGTCAACCATTAAAAAATAGGGAATTGGCATGAAGTATGAATGTGCTTGATATAAAATTTACATATGGGAAATCTTGACTTCAATATTTCTTTTTCTTTTTTTCTCTTTCGTGTTTTTTTTTTTTCCCCTGAAAGATCATCATGACTTCGACGCACCACGAGGTCCTCGATAAAGGAGGTTTTGAGATTTTTTTGGTAACATTTTGGGTTAAATAAAATAAAGCATGATGATCATATATTTTTTATGTTAGTCAGTTAGACATTAATTACATAAAGACATAGCAAGACATTAGACATATGGATGCACAATAAAAATTTAAAAAGTTATGAGATAATTCATACACACAACAGTTATAATTATAATCACAAAGTGTCTTTTTTAATAAATAAATAAATACTAGATATAAAAATACATAGGATTCGAACAATTCTGCCCCTCGAATTTCAATGTGTTTTTCGTACACACATATGTGTGTGTTAAATGATAGCGTAAGCCTCATTTGCCTTCACACGCACACACATATATATATATGTACATACATATATGTATGTATGTATCTGAGCGTGTGTGTATGGAAAACATCATGTATGATGAAGCCAGACCTTCACCCAGGGTCTAGGTGACCTCAAAACAGATTCGTTAGTTAACGTGAAAGATTTTTTAACTGGGATTGAGAATATGTAGCTGGAATAGCGCCAAATGTCCTGCACAAAGAAGTACAGGTCAGAGGTCCCAGGGGGTTGGCCCCGGGAAGAACCCTCCGACGCTCAAGTCAGTTTGGGTCATGTTTCACTGAGATTATAATGTAAAAGGGGTGAGTTAGAACTTCTCACAGTATTTGCCGAGGAGCAGAGTGTATGAATATGCTGTAAAGTATCGATCCCCCTCCTGAACTCCTAAGTTGGCCTGGCTTTATAGACCTTTTCCTGCCTTCAATCTTTGAAAATGGACTGTGGACAAGACGCTTACATGGGGCAGAAAGCCTAGGCCGTTGTAGGTCTGCTGATATGATTAATAGTCTGACTGACGTGACTAATAGGCCGGCTCGGTTGATGTAATTATCAAGCTGACTGTTATAACTTTAGCGTGTTCAGGAAGAATACTCAGCAAAAGTCACTTCATTCGAATTGCATCTCTGTCTGAGGATCTTATGAAGTATTGTCATAATGGGTTCATTTGCTGTGGTACACAGCTGACCTCTGCCGAAGTGCACAACCTACTGTGGTATACAGCTGAACCTTGTCGAAGTGCGTGAATTGGCTTTATCTCGTGGAAGTGGTCTGAAGTGCGGTATCTAGAATAAGATGACGTTGATGCCGAGGTGCATACCTTAGCACATTCTTTATAAGGACGCCATAATGCCCTGCTGAAGCGCCATTGAGGCTGAACAGCTGTACTTAGGCGCTGAACTGCTGAATTGCAATACTTGGAACGTTGAGCCACTGAAATTAAGTTGTTGAGTGTTGTTGACTAACGGATGGTTCAATAATGGTTTATCATTTGCCCCCAGATTTTGTGTGGCTGAGCTGAACTGCGAAGGCAGACAAATCTTGTTCTTGTGACGTGGCAAATCCTTAGTAATTGCGCGGTCATCCCTTTAACTCCGCATTTATTATAAGCGATAATTTCGATGCTCTATCGTTACTTTTTCGACGGTTTCATTCTTCGAGAGAGGGAAATGCGTGAACTTTTGTCTCTTCGTATTTCGAATGAAAAGTTGTGGCTTTTTTTTCTCACTTATAAATAGAAGCAACTTTCTTGATTCGTTCTTTTCTTCCTCCCATATTCTGCTCATCTGGTCATTTTGTTGTACCGTTGGATTGTTCTTCTTCTCCTCCGAAGCTTTCCTTACTTCAGCTCCTTCAACCTTTCGCTTCCAAAATCTTGTAAGCTTTTCTTTCTTATGGCTTCGTCTTCTTTTTCCTTAAAATCCATAATTCCTTCCCCTTCGGTGCATGATTCAATTTGCACCTTGAAAAACAACGACCTTTCCGAATTGTGTCAGTATTATAAAGTCAACATGAGTACATTTGCTCCCATTCTTCCCCTTCCTCACCAGACTGCTGATAACCCTCCAACTGGCTACGAAGCAGTTTATGAGGAGTTTTTTAGATCTGGTTTTAATTTGCCCATTCCGACCCCTTACTCCAAATTCTGGTTTGTTACAAACTTAGGCTTCCTCAAATAACTCCTAACGGACTAAGGGTAATTCTCAGTTATCTGCTATATCTAAGAGCATCTGAGAAGAGATTCTCTTTTGCGGTCTTTAGGAAAATATTTGTATGTAGCCAGGAGGGTAGTTGGTATAACTTTGGTAGGAGATCTCTAAGTAGTGAAAAGTCTTTTGACTGTTGCTGACCTGGAACATTTGGGGCCAGAATATAATTTTCGACCTCTCATTCTCCTTGCTTTATGGATAGTTCGGGGTATATGGTAACATTTTTGAACATCTTTGACTGATTTTGTTGTTGCACATAGGTGTTGACTTTTTGTTCCTTTGGATTTTTGCAGAAATCATGGTACGTGGAGCCCTTGAAAGGCTGAAAAAATTGGTCCCCCAAAAGAGAACGTGGTCAGAATGTCAACCCTCCACTTCAGAACCTGCTTCTGTTAGTTCATCGTCTGAAGTGCGGACGCATCCAGGTAAAGCTTTTTTCAGCATCAATCTTGAATGTGCTTGTTTTTCATTATAGCCATTTGAATATTTTCTCCCTTTTAGTTGAAATTCCAGATAATCCTTCCCCGATAAAAAACCAAGTTTCTGTTCCAACCTCAGCTCAACCTGGGGATGGGAATGGGGGAATTGATGCCCCCATCCTCATTCCTTCATCTCCTGCGGATGAGGAGATGAAGGTACCTCCCCCACGTTGGGCTGCTGATGAGGTAGTGCCCTCTTTTGATCTCTTACATGAGACCCCTGAAGCAAACTCTCCTGGACCTTCTGAGGGGATATCATTGGAGGGAGAAAACTTTAAAGGAAAGGGTCTTGAGGAGGAGCTTGCCGGAGTAAACACACCTGTGGGGAAATCCTCTTCGAAGAATACAATGGAGGGGGAACCTTCCTCTCAACCACAACGAGAGAAAAGGATGGTTGAGTTCGGCTATGACAACTCTGCTGAAGATCCTGGAGTAGCCAGGAAGTTGACAGAGTTGTCAATACTACCTAAAGACTGGCAGACATATGATAGTCTGGACTGGAATGACTCCTTCAACTTGTTTGTAAAAAATATGGCCCTCGTATGACTTTCTTCTGTTTCCCATTTTTCCTTTTGACCCTTCATGCTTCTTTTAATCCGGTTTGATTTTTGCAGTATCGAGTTCAAGAGTATAACATTGTTAGACGAGCTGAAGGGCTCCATTCCAGGTCAAAATTTGTGAGGCCAATGTCTGCCTCAAGAAGGCCTGTGATGAGTTAACTGAGGCAGCAAAACCTAATAACACAAAGCTGTCTGGGCTGGAGGTTGAGGTGAGCAGTCTGAAGTCTCAAGTCGCTGATCTTGCTGAAGATAATTCCAAACTTCAAATGTTAAAGCGGGACTCAGATTTCAAATTGACCTCACTTATAGAGGAGAACTCTAAGCTTCAGGCTGAGAAGAGGGATTCTGATGCTAAGTTGGCTGATGCCAAGTCCCAAGTGACTGGACTGGAAGAAAAATTGGCCAACTCTGAGTTAATTTCTTCCAAGGGCCAGGCTGAGCTAGAGTTTTATCAAAAGGAGCTCAATATTTTTGACCAAGTGTTGTCCAATAGCAGAGCTGAGCTAAACCAGCAACTGGAGACCGAGAAGAAAAGCAAAGCTGATATCATCCGTCAATTTGACATTCAGACTGAGGAGATAAAGGAAAAAGCTGTTGCTGAGTTCAGACAATCCAAACTTTTCACCGGTAATTTTTTAAAGATTCAAGGTTCGGCAATTGCTGTTGGGCAAACTTGGGAAATTGATGCCTGCTCCGAGATCTGCCCCAGTCTGGACAAAAAACATCCCCGAATTGCTGCGATGTACAACCCTGAGGCTGGAAGTTTACTTGAGAACCAAATAGACCAGTTTCAAAGTGGAGCAGACCTTAGGGAGGGTGAAGAAACTGTAGAGTAGAATAGGATTTTCCTTGTAAATATCCGTAGTTGTAATAGATCTTGCCCTTAATAGAAATTCTCTTTTCTTATCTTTTGCTTTTCAGCTTGAGCTTCCTTGACTATCTTTGTCTTCAGTATGTGAAGTTTTATTTGCCTCATTTCGATAGTGAATGCAGATATTTGTCTTCGGCTCTGTAAAGTTTTGCTTGCTCTTTATGCAAGCGTTTGTCTTCAGCTTCTCTTGCTCTATTTTAATAGTTTGCAAGTATTTGTCTTCAGCTTTACTTGCTCTATTTTAATAGTTTGCAAGTATTTGTCTTCAGCTTTTACACTTGGCTCTTCAGCTCTGTTGTGCCTTAATGAATTTTGAGAGGTGGGAAAGTCTTTATCCCTTTTTGTCAATTCTCTCAGTTTTGCCGAATTAGAATATTGGCAAACTTGTCTTCTTGTTGAGACTTGCAGAATTCCTCAATTCTGCTGAGGCAAAAATATAGGGAACTTACCCCGCTGTTGAGTCCTGCTCAACCTTCTCAGACCTGCCAAGGTAAGGAGATAGGGAACTTATCCCGCACTGCTGAGACCTGCTCAGTCTCTCAGACCTGCTGAGGTAAAGATAATATTGAGACCTGCTCAACCTTCTCAGACTTGCTGAGGTAAAGATGTATGGGACTTATCACATCCTGCTGAGACCTGCTCAGCCTTCCAGACCTGCTGGGTAAAGATGATGTTGAGACATGCTCAACCTTCCAGACCTGCTGGGTAAAAATATCGGGAAACCTGTCCCATCTTGCTGAGACCTGCTCAGCCTTTCAGACCTGTTGGGTAAAGATGATGTTGAGACCTGCTCAACCTTCCAGACCTGCTGGGTAAAGATGATGTTGAGACCTGCTCAACCTTCCAGACCTGCTGGGTAAAAATGATGTTGAGACCTGCTCAACCTTCCAGACCTGCTGGGTAAAGATGATGTTGAGACCTGCTCAACCTTCCAGACCTGCTGGGTAAAAATATCGGGAAACTTGTCCCATCCTGCTGAGACCTGCTCAGCCTTCCAGACCTGCTTGGTAAAGGTGATGTTGAGACCTGCTCAACCTTCCAGACCTGCTGGATAAAGATGATGTTGAGACCTGCTCAACCTTCCAGACCAGCTGGGTAAAAATATCAGGAAACCTGTCCCATCCTGCTGAGACATGCTCAGCCTTCCAGACCTGCTGGGTAAAGATGATGTTGAGACCTGCTCAACCTTCCAGACCTGTTGGGTAAAGATGATGTTGAGACCTGCTCAACCTTCCAGACCTGCTGGGTAAAGATGATGTTGAGACCTGCTCAACCTTCCAGACCTGCTGGGTAAAAATATCGGGAAACCTGTCCCATCCTGCTGAGACCTGCTCAACCTTCCAGACCTGCTGGGTAAAGATGATGTTGAGACCTGCTCAACCTTCCAGACCTGCTGGGTAAAAATATCGGGAAACCTGTCTCATCCTGCTGAGACCTGCTCAACCTTCCAGACCTGCTGGATAAAGATGATGTTGAGACCTGCTCAACCTTCTCAGACCTGCTGAGTATGCCCCCACTTTCACTGTGGGTGATAAACAAGCATAACTTATAGGTCCATGCATCATATGGTTGTAGGATCTGCAAGGCACCACTAGAAGGGGGGTTGAATAGTGGTTGCGGAAAATGTGGTTTTTAAAATTTCTTTAAACTTGAACAATTCAAGTTCTGAAAACAGTTTCTATTTTCAGGACCAGTCTCAAAACGTTTTGAAAACTAGGTTTCAGGTCTTCAAAAATTCTGAAATTTGGAAAGAACTTAGACTCAGATGTTATGAGTATCTCCTAAAAATTTCAGATTAAAATTCAACCTTTAACCCCTTGAAAAATCGTTGGTGGTCAGATTGCGCAAATCTGCCAGAACCGATACACTGATTTGAAAAATTAATTCCGATTTGTACACAACTCCAAATGCTCTGAAAATTTAACCACTAACCCATTATATGTTATATTTAAATGGGTTGAAACAGTTTTGAAAAATTCTTTTGGGAAGTTAGTCAAATACGATCAAAGTCTCAACCTTTGTAAGCCTGAAAATCAGACTGCACTAGTCTCAGAACGTTGGACGTTTGAATGACTTATACTTGTCCAAAAGGGTTGAAACTTGCGCCAAAAGAACTCTAGAACGTGTGGTTATATTTTCTGAAAGTTTCGTGATTTTTGAAATTCGTTTACTATTTTTACGCACGTGATTAAAAATAGTAAACAGTGCTGAAACAGAAAATCAGTGCTGAAAGTAAATGACACCAAGAATTTTATACTGGTTCGGTTATCAACAACCTACTCCAGTCTTCAAGGAACACCTTCCTTGGTTCACACTAATCACACAACTCAAAAACACCTTACCATAGGGTTGATGGAGTTACACACCAACTCCAACCCTTTACAAACCTTGTACGTGAATACAATTGTCACGAACACCACCACCTCGCAAGAATGAAGATTGATCACACCTTGATCAATATTTTACAAAGATAAAGAGTATGTGGTGGTCTATTACAAGCCTATTCAAGGATAGAAAGATATGAATACAATAGGCTTTCAAGAAGAAAGAAAGAAAGAGAATGTAGAAGAAGAAGGCTAGAACACTTTTGATCTTTCAACTTGCAACTCTTGTTCTTGTTTTGCTCTTCTTCCTTCCTTTTTAACATGTAATGGACGACCCCTATTGCTCTTTCCTCTCTTGAAAATTGTCTTCTAAGTCCTTGGGAGAATGTAAGGCATCATTGTGACATGGTCTTGCTTACTTGTCACCTTCTCATTGGATGATCACTTAAGCTTTTGCTTACATGGCACTCATTGATTGGTTGGATGTTGTCATCACTTGATGACTAGACAAATCTGAGAATAACACTTAAAACATGTGCCAAAACAATCATAAAAACATTGCCAATTATCTCACAATCAATCCCACATAATTTGGAGAACAAATTGGTCTCATTCATGACCATAAAATCGGCCAACTCATTCCTTCACATGCTGAAATTTTCAGCATGTGCAATATTCTAGACATATTCAAAACATTGCCATAGTAGTATTATATCAATACCTTGAAAATGAAGAGCCAAATATATCACAATTAAGATGCAATTTTCGGCCACTATTCACATGTGCTGAAAATTTTCAGCATGTGTTGCATTTTTGAAATCTTTCCTTGTGTGTTGCCCCCTTCAAAGTCACCCATCATGTGTAGCTTATTTTCCACCAATTAAAATGACAAATAAGTGTCAAATAAGCTCCACCTAAGCTCCATCATGGCTGAAGTGGCGTGTGATATGGCATATACATGTGCTGAATTTATTTTTGCAAACTTTGTAAAATAGTGCACATTTAATAATACACACATGTTATATTCCAATCAGTCCTTAATTTAATTTTCTAGAACACTTTAAGATGTATAACATATGTAAAAAGTTTCTAAATACATGTCACATGATGTACCAAAAATGTTCCATGTGTTGTGTACGTAGAAAACCGAATTTTCGATATTTATCGATTACCCGATTTTTCTCTAATTTAAATTCCAACTTTTGCACATGTTATATATATTATGTTATACATAATATATATAATATATACTTTAAATCTCAGCACTTGGCTGGTCTAAAATGGTACCATTAACATGTGACAAAATTAAACTTGGAATCTTCACATTTTGGCCTTAATGTGGGGTGATATGTGTGTGCCAACATGGAAAGTATTTTTGGCTGAACATATGGTCATGTGCACAAAATTTTTATCACTTTTTGAAGTATAGGGGCTGGCCATTTATTTATGGCAAGTACGTGACACGTTGGCGAAGTTTCGGTATTCGCCCGATACGACAATTTTCGGTTTAGAACCTTTTATCGTGTCGTATTTGATTTGTCATCACCATATCTTATATCATATGATATAAGACCTGAATATACTCATAAATATGAGTTAAGTATGATGGTGTGACGTTTTGTGCCTTTTCCAAATGTAGCTTCCTTTAATGAACTACTTAGTTTAATTAACTAAGTACTTCACTTAATGAACTAGTTTAGTTCATTAATGGTGGCATCTGAAAATAGTATTCGCCCGATACGACAATTTTCGGTTTAGAACATTTTATCGTGTCGTATTTGATTTGTCATCACCATATCTTATATCATATGATATAAGACCTGAATATACTCATAAATATGAGTTAAGTATGATGGTGTGACGTTAACGTACGTACGTAAAATATATAACGTGTCGGTAGTACGTTGGAATATATGTGTATGTGCCTTTTTCAAAAAATCTGAAAATATATGTATATATATATATGTGTATGGCGTGTATATTTAATAAGGAGAGGAGGAGGAGACTTTCCTTCCTTAGCCTTGTTGCCTTTGCGCCTTTTCCAAATGTAGCTTCCTTTAATGAACTACTTAGTTTAATTAACTAAGTACTTCACTTAATGAACTAGTTTAGTTCATTAATGGTGGCACCTGAAAATAGTATAAACACAACAAATGTTTGCCATATGATGTAAGCTTTAACGCTTCATGGCTCATTAGTCCGGCAACATTATATATAAGTTAAATAAGGCAAGTAATAGCAATGTATCATCCATATATGTATATCTTATGCACGTTTTATCTTATGCTCGTTTTTGTGCACATTTAAATCATGTATTTGAAAATCACTCAAACCCCCCTTTCTCTACAATGGTGACTTAATTTTCCAGGTTGAATGTCAGACATGAATGTCCGGTTAAATACAAGAGACTGGTCCCTTGATAACATAAGGCTAGGCCGGAGGATACCAGATGAAGACAAGAAGAAACACACCGCGATTCGATCGAATCAGGGTCCATGGCCATTAGATTAGCCTTATATGCTCAGAAGTCCGTGTCCCCCCTTCATCGAAATCCGAATCTTCATCCCCTAAAAAACCCTGGTGATATCCGGGTTTACAACTCCCCTCTGGAGGGGGTTTACCAAAGTCTAGCCTGTTGTGAAGCCTAGACCTGGGATTATAGAAACGCTGCAGGTGACCCAGCTCAATAAGGCGCCCAATCTCTTGTCCAAACTGTCTACAATCTTCTGTATCATGACCAATATCATGATGATAGAGGCAGTACAGTTGATGGTTTCTTTTACGGATTGGTCCAGCGAGGGGCTGGGGTTCTCTTGCCAGAGAATTTTTCCTCATGTAGGAAAGGATATGAGCTTTAGAGGCCAGCAGAGAATTCCTTTCCTTTCCTTGGCCTCCTAGCCGAATATTAACAGAGCACATTTCCTGCAATGGTGCTTTGCCTCTATCATCAGCTTTCCTGCCATGTTTGAAAGGCAGGGAAGCTTTTTGATTATATCTCCAGCTTTGGTGGCCAGATTTTTGTTCTGGCCGCTTCATTTTGGTCATAGACTTATCCTGACGTCTGGGACAGTAACCAGGCCGAGTAGGAGAATACTTCATATGATCCAGTGGGCGGGAGTTATTGGAACTGGTCCCGTCGGACTTTGCTACAGACGCCTTCCCCGTCATCTCCTTTACCACAGCTTGGAAGACCTCCGGATTTTGAGCTACATAGCGAATGGCTTGCATGTGCTCTTCATATGTGAAAGCAATGGGAGTTGAGGATTCTCCCGGCTCCGTAGAGCATTGATCAGTTTGTTGTTGAGAAGATTTTTGACTCCTCCTAGATGTCATGAGTTGTTTGATTCCTTGACTATCTTTGTTACTTATCTTTCTCTCGATAGCTTCCTAAGATAATTAGAAAAGCTCATGAACAGTCGTTAGAGAAACTTCGAGTAGCTGTTTTCTGGGTTAAAGGACTAAGGAGCCCTCCTTCTAGCGCCAAATGATGAAGCCAGACCTTCACCCAAGGTTTAGGTGACCTTAAAACAGATTCGTCAGTTAACGTGAAAGATTTTTTAACTGGGATTGAGAATATGTAGCTGGAATAGCGCCAAATGTCCTGCACAAAGAAGTACAGGTCAGAGGTCCCGGGAGGTTGGCCCCGGGAAGAACCCTCCGACGCTCAAGTCAGTTTGGGCCATGTTTCGCTGAGATTATAATGTAAAAGGGGTGAGTTAAGAACTTCTCACAGTATTTGCCGAGGAGTAGAGTGTATGAATATGTTGTAAAGTATCGATCCCCCTCCTGAACTCACAAGTTGGCCTGGCTTTATAGACTTTTTCCCGCCTTCAATCTTTGAAAATGGACTGTGGACAAGACGCTTACCTGGGGCAGAAAGCCTAGGCCGTTGTAGGTCTGCTGATATGATTAATAGTCTGACTGACGTGACTAATAGGCCGGCTCGGTTGATGTAATTATCAAGTTGACTGTTATAACTTTAGCGTGTTCAGGAAGAATACTCAGCAAAAGTCACTTCATTCGAATTGCATCTCTGTCTGAGGATCTTATGAAGTATTGTCATAATGGGTTCATTTGTTGTGGTACACAGCTGACTTCTGCCGAAGTGCACAACCTACTGTGGTATACAGCTGAACCTTGCCGAAGTGCGTGATTTGGCCTTATCTCGTGGAAATGGTCTGAAGTGCGGTATCTAGAATAAGACGACGTTGATGCCGAGGTGCATACCTTAGCACATTCTTTATAAGGACGCCATAATGCCCTGCTGAAGCGCCATTGAGGCTGAACAGCTGTACTTAGACGCTGAACTGCTGAATTGCAGTACTTGGAATGTTGAGCCACTGAAATTAAGTTGTTAACTGTTGTTGACTAACGGATGATTCAATAATGGTTTATCAATGTAGTAATTGTTTATTCAGTACTTAGTTGTGCATCATGGTTGTGCAAATGGCGTCGAGATAATTAATCATAAAAAAATGAAAAAAGAAAAGAAAAGAAAACAAAGGTCGTGATGTCTGGCATTATGTACCGGCGTGGACTTGTGCAAATGCATGTATCGAAACTCGTGTCACTGAAAAAACGTCCATGCTGTTTCCCATTTATTATTATTTTTAGAACAAGAGATCCTTTTTTATATACGAGGAAGATTCGTGAACAACTTCCGGAGGAATTATAGGTGTACATATATATACAACAATAACAACATTACCTTATTATCTTAGAGGCTTCCGTTTATACTAGGTATAGAGAGTCGTATATACACAACCATACTTATGTGTTAGAAACACACAAAGATTGTTTCTCGATGACCCATAATGACAGGTGCGTCAAGTTGTGTCGATCAACTGCTACTTCACAATATAATAAGCGCAGCCAATTAAGTGAGTTATTTTGCTTTATTCCATCATATTACAAAGTCAAAAAGAGTGTGTCTTCACTACATTAGAAATAGAAACAAGGTGTACATATACACATATATACAGACACACTTGTGCTTTCAATTTTCTTTTTCTTCCTTAATTAAAGGAAGGAGGCACGTCTCTTATTTATTGATAAACTTAGAGCGGAGAGATACCATGATTTATTTAATAAATGTAAATGTTGGTGTATGATATTTTCCTAGCCACTATATGCAGTGCGTAATGTAATGAAATAAAGTGATGTATTTTCTTATAAATGTCATAGGTTAAACTTACCCACAAGGAATTAAACTTTGTAAATACAATCTCGCTGCAAGATAAGCTCCAGCTCACTTGACAAACGACAATTCTTTTTTCTTTAATGTGTATAATATATATATTTCTTATCATTTCCAGAATTTTGAAAAACGATAAGATTTTGGTTTCAATTCTGATCATTTATTCAATGGACCTAAGTTTCTTGGCCCCCCCCCCCCCCCCCCTCCCAAACTAAAACCAGTCTATTATGACTGAAAATAGTCATAATCACGTGTGCATTTATGTAGCAAGTGCAGGGCAGTGAGACACAACGTTTGTTAGATATCGTTATATAATATTATAGTACATTAGATGTTTGCTTTTAACAATTTATGGAGAGCCTTACCATAGAGGTCGGTTTTTAAAACAGCTCATAAGGTTGATGTTTTGTGACCTTGAGGTTACGGATTCGAGCTGAGGAAATAGCTTCTTGCACAAAGTATAAGCTAAGGCTGCGTATATCAGATCGCGAAGCGGTCCGACCACTCTTCAGACCCTTCGAACGCAGAAACCTAGTATACGACCTTTTTATGGAGAGCCCTACCATAGTCTTCTGGAAGGTCGTCTCATTATTGTAGGTTTTTGTACATATTCTTCAGATTTAGTATTAAAAACTATAAAATAATAGGAAACTTGAATTTTTAACGAACTTATAAAAACAGGATGTCTTCAGCTAACGTATTTTCTTGAGTGTGAAAGGAAGGATGAAAGTCTCTCTCTGAAATAATGGACAAAACATAAATATGTCGGGTAAGAAAATAATTTTAGTAATAAGTTTGAATTCTTTGAGTTGAATCTTTGGATAAAGGGTTTAGACACTTGCTCAACGTTAGGTTAACTTTGTATTTTTTGTGTTTGTTTTTGTCTTGTATTATTTGTCGTTCATTACGTGTTTATGCAGGTATATATAGAGTCGAGGATCTCACTGGAAGCAAACTCTCTATCCCTAGGGATGGAGGTATTGTTTGTCTGCCTCGCACCCTTCACATACCCTAGCGATAGCTTTTGCTGTCGTTGGGATATACTGGGTATGATTGTTGTTGTTGTTGTACGTGTCTATGCAGGTACATGTAGAGGTGAGGGTCTCGCTGGAAGCAAACTCTCTATCTTTTGGGATGGAGACATTGTTTGTCTGCCTATCACCCTCCTCAGACCCTAGCAATATCTTTTGTTATTATTGAGATATACTAGGTATGTGTTGTTGTTGTACATGTCATACAATAATTTACTAATGTAGGTAATATAAAATATCCAAATTATAATCTCTGTAAGACCATTTTCACTATGAAGTAATTAGATTTTATAATAAATCATTATTTTGAAATAAAAAAGTGAGAGAATAAATTAAGACAATTTGTTATTTATTTCTTGATTTTTAATAATAATCAGGTTTATTAAATTAAAAAAAAAGAAATGGCGCAAACCCAACCGCCGGGACCCCACGCAAGAGGGACAAGTGGGCAAAAGGAGCAAACGCGGCATCTTTCCCAATTTCTCTACCGTTGATTGTAGTCTGCGCCTTCACATTTGAATTTCCAATTTCCAAATTAGTCAACATATGCCTCAATCAATCTTCATATTTTTACCTCATTTCTGCTCAGCTCCGTCTTACTTCGAAATTTGGTGCTCTCCTCGTGTCTCCAGCTCTTTACAGTCCATGAGTAGCAAAAAAGGTTCAAACTTTCAGATCCCACTTCTGAGATTTTGATTATAATGCTTGCTTAATGTTCTTTGAAAGAATTGGGGATCTTTTTATTGTTTGGTTTCATGCAAAGAATACTTATCTTCTTGTTAAGATAATAAAGTGGAGTTTCACCTAATTTTAAGTAAAGCCTTTGTTCCAGCTCAACTTGCAAATCTATCTGCTCTAGTATCTATAGATTGCCAGTTCTGGGTCCTCAAATTGAAGATTTTTTTTTGAATTCTGTAGCATTCTGCAGGTTGAAGCTGTGTATGTTCATTATATGTCTATGGAGGAATAAAAAAAGAAGCAGGGGGAGACAAGTTTTTCGTGAGGATATAGTTTAGATTGTTCTCTATTGTGGGCTGACAAGTTTTTCGTGATAATGAGAATTAAAACATCGAAACACAGTAAAGTTCCGTTGCGATAAATCTGCCAAGAAAGATTTTTTTTTTTTTTTTTGCACTGTGCATATGCGGAATGATTGACGGGTATCTGTTTTTTTTTTTCCTTTTGCTTTCTGGGTATTTTATTTGTTTGCTAGTAATGAGGTTGATGAGGTGGTTGTAACTTTCCCAACGTTAATTTTATAACTGTTGTACGGTATTTCGATTTTCTTTTTCCTTTTTTTATAATTACTCAATTATTTGTTGCTGGTTCCTGTCCGAGTTTCCACATTGCGTTGTTTCTTGCAACTTCTGCTATTAAATGCTTTGAGGAGCCATTTCTCAGGAGGCCATATTGGTAGTAAAGGAATTTCTTGGTTTTAGTTCCACGTGGCACCTTTTACTGAAAGCTAATTTTTTTTACATGAGCTGCCAAAGAAAATGTGTTTGATGGCCTTTGTAGTAACTTTGCTACTCACCTGATTGTTGGTGGTTTGGGAAATTAGTCAATTTGGGAGCAGTAGATTTCTGTAGTAGGTATTGGAGTTTGTGTCAGAATATCCTTTTTGAGCTGCTAAAGCAGTTGCATTGCTAATCTTGTTCGTGAGGTCATCATAATCGGTTCTGTATCCTCTTTGAGCTGTTAATCAGCATGCTTTCTGGTGTTTCTTTAATCCCTCCAGAGATTTCTTTTGAGAATGTGGTTATTTGTGTCTGTCCTGTTAAAGGATGAACTAGTATATCTTTATGGGACACTCAGGGACTTGCAAAGCAAGCACACATTTAGACTTTATTTTTATTTTTTTTATTAAGGAACGCTACGCAAGTCTTGCATCATGTTTGTTCATGTTATTTTGATTTCCTATGAATGAATTAAACTTCAATTTGTTTTCTTGATTTTCCTCCATAGTTTCTCTTTTTTCCTTCTCTTGGTTTTACTAGTTTGCCCACTCACCTTCACTGTGTCATTCACTTGTTTTAAAGTTCCAATTTTTCCACCTCAAACAGGCTGATTGTTAAATTTAGAGGTGGGAAACATGCTATACATCTATTCAAGTATGCAGAAAGCAGTATGGAGAACCTCAATTTTATCTGGCCTCTTGATTCTTACCATGATCACTTTATTACTGGAAATAGCAATTGCTGATCCAAGAGCTCAGACCATCAAATATATTTGTCAGAATATACGTGAACACAACACCACAGCCTTTGTGCCTAACTTTGTTGGAGTGATGGAAAACATTAGCAACCAAATGCGGGTTAAAGGTTATGGAGTAGCCATTTCAGGCACAGGTCCTGATGCTAATTATGGACTAGCTCAATGCTATGGAGATCTTTCCCTTCTTGATTGTGTGCTTTGCTATGCTGAAGCACGTACTGTCCTTCCTCAGTGTTTTCCAAACAATGGGGGTCGAATCTTTCTTGATGGCTGCTTCATGAGAGCTGAGAATTACAGCTTCTTTCAGGAGTACGAAGGACAACAAGACCAGGCACTATGTGGGAACAAAACAAGAAAGGATTCTGCATTTCAGCTAGCTGCTAGGCAGGGTTTGTTGAAAGCAATTTCAGATGCTCCAAATAATAATGGATATGCACACGGTCAAGTACAGGTTCCTGGGAGAAAGAATGAGTCTGCTTATGTGTTAGCTGACTGTTGGAAGACAATTAGTGTTAACTCTTGTAGAGCCTGTCTGGAGAAAGCATCTGCATCCCTATTTAATTGCTTTCCATGGTCAGACGGTCGGGCCTTGAACACAGGTTGCTTCATGAGGTATTCAGACACCAATTTTCTTAACCCCATACCTAAAAATGGCAGTTCTAGAGGTAATGTAGATTTCTTTTCTTTCTCCTTTTTCTTGCTTACATCTAATGGATTTTACCCTGTGTATGGATCTTTTCACCTATTTTGTGGTTTGGGCCAACTATAGATTCTTACATGGATTTTTTGTTTCCAACTTGTTTCAAAAGACGCTCCTTTTCTTTTCTCATTTTATGGTTTGTTTGATTCCTATTGGCTATTGTAGCGCCTGAAAGTTAGAACTCCTGCATTTTCTCAAACTCAGCTCATTCATGATTCCTAATTGATTCTGGCGCAGGGACCATAGTGATTATTGTTGTTGCTGCTTTAAGTTCTGCTATTCTCTTGATCGTTGGCATCCTTGTTGGGTACTATTATCTGAAGAACAGAAGGATACAGATGAAGCGAAAAGGTACACCATTTTAATCAGATAAATTCCAAGTATATCATCCAGCTTCAGCTGTGAAGCTGTTAGCCAGTGAATGTGATAAAGAAAATGGTGCAATTGGCAAAGTTTACCAGTCTGATTCGTATTTCTACAACTGTATTTTTTACTTCTCAAAATTATGGTATTCGCATCTGGGGGATGAACATATCCTTTGAATTTGGCTTCATGATTGCATAGTTTTATTTTAAAGAGACGACTAAATAAAACTCATTTTCCTGATCTATATTCTTAAAGGTTCAAATGATGCGGAGAAATTGGTGAAGACTCTTCATGACAGCAGCTTGAACTTCAAATACTCGGCACTTGAAAAAGCCACTGCCTCATTTGATGAATCCAACAAGCTTGGACAAGGTGGCTTTGGAACAGTCTACAAGGTAGTGGGGCATCTGAATACCTTCTTGTTCTACTTTGTGATTTGAAATACATTGTCACTCTCCTCAACAGGGCTTGCCTTTCGTTTACTTATTTCAAATTTAACTCGTTTGCAGGGTGTCTTAGCCGATGGGAGAGAGATTGCTGTTAAGAGGCTTTTCTTTAACAACAAGCACAGAGCAGCTGATTTTTATAATGAGATCAACATCATTAGCAGTGTTGAGCACAAGAATTTGGTGAGATTGTTGGGATGTAGCTGCTCAGGGCCGGAAAGCTTACTTGTATACGAGTTCCTGCCAAACAAAAGTCTTGACCGCTTTCTCTTTGGTAAGCATAATGGCGCACTGTTATGGCCTGCACACGAACTTTATTCTGATCTTCCAAGAACACATTATTCAATCCTGTTTAGTCTGTAGTTCAAGAGTTTGAGGTATGCTGGAAAACTTTGCAGATCCAAATAAAGGCAAAGCGCTTAACTGGGAAAAGAGATTTGATATTATCATAGGGATGGCAGAGGGATTGGTCTACCTCCATGAAAATACAAAGACAAGAATTATCCACCGAGATATAAAGGCAAGTAACGTCCTGCTAGATTCAAGACTTCGCGCAAAAATAGCAGATTTTGGGTTGGCACGGTCTTTCCAAGGAGATAAGAGTCATATAAGTACTGCAATTGCTGGTACACTGTAAGTAACATGAAAAAAAGTTCACGAACTTTGATACTTTTGTAAGTAGAAGATGTCGTGACATGTTTTTGTACTCGCAGAGGGTACATGGCTCCCGAATACCTAGCACACGGTCAGCTTACAGAAAAGGTAGACGTGTACAGTTTTGGCGTGCTACTTTTGGAAATTATCACAGGAAAGCAGAACAATAGGAGTAAAAATACAGAATACTCGGATAGCCTGGTCACAATTGTAAGTCTACGCTTTTTTATATACGTGATTCTTTTATTGTATGCACTTAGTTTACTGAATTTCTTCCTTCCTTGTATGCACTTAGTTTACTGAATTTCTTCCTTCGATCAACTTGACACAATTTTCATTATGGATCGTCGGAAAACAACTTCCGTGTATTTCTAACACATGAGTATGGTTGCATACATCCGACCCCCTCATACCCCGTCATAGGCAGGAGCCTCTAAGACAGTGGAGTAATGTTGTTGTAGTTGATTCCTTACTGGGCTACCTATGTTGAGACAGGCGTGGCAGCATTTCCTGCGTAGATCCGTGGAAGAGTTGTTTGATCCCAACCTGATGTTGCACAATTATCACACTTCCTACGTCAAAAATGAAGTGCAAAGAGTGGTTCACGTTGGGCTTCTGTGCACGCAGGAGATCCCGTCACTGAGGCCAACCATGTCTACTGTGCTACGAATGCTCGTTAAGAAGGATGAAGAACTTCCATATCCATCAACCCTCCTTTCATTGATGAGAACACCATGGAATTCAATGATGTCTTGGAGAATCAAGCTCATCCCCTCAGATATGGGGACGATTCGCTCGCCGTAGTCTCTCATAGTTCTTTCCCACCCAAGGTAACCATTCAGTTCACTCCAAGAGACGTGGCTTTAACATGAGATTGAGTCCAGGAGGAAGCATCATAAAACAAGAGATAAAAACTAGCTCCAAAGCTTTTGGGCTAATAGTACATGAATATATATATGCATACAAGTTTTAGAATTTTTGATAATAAGATTTGGTTTAGGTTAAGAGAAATTTGACAAGACCACTTTTCTTGGAGAATCTGTAGTGTCCAGAAACTTTTGTTGTCTATGTATAGTTATTTAGGGGACAATCATTTGAGTATATGATTCGGATTTGGGTGAGAAAATTTTGATAAATACTTGGTACACTTGGATATATAACTAGGACAATTTGTATAGTTCTTCTATGCATGGGTTAACAAGTTTACTACTTTTTCGTCCAAAGACTTCATGCAAGAACAAGTTCATAGTGTAACCAATGAATCAAACGGCATGTCTACTTGATAAGTGTTAAAACTTGGGCTTACATAAGGTGAGATGGGTAGTAGTATCTCATTCTCATATAACCCATGTATTTTTTCTCAAATTGGCAAATGTGAGACTATTCTCAACACCCGCCCTCACGTGGCAACATGGCTTGACATATATGAGCGCATTAGAACCATCCTTCAATCACAAACCACAAGCCAGACATGAACATCTGAACCTGGGTGAGGGGCGACTATAGATGGTCAACTATAGGCCAGACAAGGTGCGAGTCCATATTTAAACTGATTTTGATACCATGTTGAAACTTGATCTTACTTGAGGTGAGGTGGGTGGTAGTATCTCATTGTCCTATAATCCATGTATTTTTTCTCAAATGGGCAAATGTGGGACTGTTCTCAACCATAACACTTTTCTATATAAATGCAAATAAAAAACAAAACTATGGCCGAATAAATAGTTAACGTTTATGTGACTGTGAAGTTAATTAAAATAAGTAGGACATGTGCGTGAGGGGTCACGAAACCAAGTTTTATGGAGCAACTGCAAGTAAGTCAACATATGCAATTGGAATCTATCATGTGATTTCTATAGAATAAGGTGACTGTTGTCTTTGGTTTTTCTCTTTCTTCTTCTTTCACTTCTTATTTTATAAGTAAATTCTTTGATAAAAAGTGGCAAAACTGTTTGGCGTTTACTTGGTCTAGGTAGTTGGTCAAAAATCAATTAAGATTGAATCTTTAAAAGTGTTCAATACTTTATCAAAATAGGCTTGACACATTTTATGAGCAAATTTAGTTTGATAATAATTAAAAATACTTTGACGATTTGATTTTAAATAGGATTTTGACAAATTTAACCAATTATGATAATGTTTTTGGAAGAGAAGAAGTACTTCCCTACATTCAAAAGTATGCTACTACTGCCATTGCAGTGGTGAATTAATTTATTTAATGTTTGTGTCAACCGCATGATTTAACAATAATGCTGAAGTATAACTGAGCAAATTTCAGTCGCCTATCCCACGATGATTGTGTATAGGCCAGACAAGGTGTGAGACAGCCTCCTACAGTATTTATTTTGTATTGTACGTAGAAGAAGATAATTTCTTACAACATGAAATTTAGTTTCTTCTTACAATTGGTTCTAATATCTGGCAGGCATTTAAGCAACTAGTAAAGTTACTACGGGAGTATGTAATTTATAGGTAGAACGTGAGTATGTAATTTGTGACTACGGAAGTGGAAAATGCATGCATTTCGCTCGCATCTGTAATACCATTTCAAGACCAGTCTAGTCGTTATCAATAACCATAATTCCATTATCAGATGAAAAAGAAAATAACGAAATTGGAAAAATCTTTCCAGGAAGCAACTGATACTTTGCATTAAACCAAAAACAGTTGACAAATGGAAGTACATATTCGCCTTATGACACCACACAGGATCAAACTATAACAAAATGTTCTGAAACATTTTGTTTCAACGTGGAACTAGCAAGAATTAAAGAGGGGGAGGGGGATCCTCATCAATGGGACCAATAATGATCGGTTCGGTCTTTAAGCAGCAGCAGTGATGCATTCAATAGCTTGCTTGCAAATGCCAGTCATAGTTGCTTCTGGTCCATAAACCTGTACAACAAATTCAAATTAGTCGAAGAAAACAACAACAACATCACTCCATTGCTTTAGAGGCTCCCGCCTATGGCGGGGTATGAGCGATCAGATGTACGTAACCATACCCATGTGTTAGAAACACATGGAGGTTGTTTCCGATGTCCCTTAGTTAAAGAAAACAATGACATCAAATAGGTGTGTCAACCGTAGGATCAAACGAAAACTCTTAATCGAGTGTAGGGGTGTTAACGAACCGAACCGAGCCGAATACTAGGTTTTCAAATTCGGATTCGTTTGGCTAAACAAATTGTTTGGCTCGATTCGTTTAGCTAAACGAACTTTAAAATTGGTTCGAGTTCGGCTCAATAACCCTTTAACTGTTTAAACGAGCCGACTAGTTCGCGAATAGTTCGGCTTGTTTCGAATTCGGCTCGTTTATCAACCATTAACGAATGAACACGAACCGAACTCGAACAGTTCACGAACTGTTCGATTCATTGAACAACCCTAATCGAGCGTCGCCACTTCAGTGGACCTAGTTTACACTTATAGCTACATTATTACTCCATTAACATCAAGGGCTGTGTCTATTTCCATATAGTTAATCTAGGTATCTTAAAGGATTGTACCTCAAGGGGGATGCCAATTTCCTCTCCAAGAGACCTCATTTTAGCAAGACCTTTCTGATAGTTAGGACCACCTCTCCTCACATAAATGTGCATTCTTGCTGCCTTGAGCTTTGATTCCTGATGCAAGGATTTCATTGTTGTTATTCCTCTGCCGATGAAAGTAGAGTTTTAAATTTGCAGAAACCTTTCAAGAAATCTCAAACCTTTTCTTTTAGAGCTCGAATTATCCCATTAAATGTAGCAGCCACATCAGTGAAGTTAGCAATGCCACCACCTATTACAAGTGCTCTCTTACGACCATCAGGATCTGATGTGGCACACTGCAAACGCATGTTTGTTAGACAATGGCAACGTATGGACAATTCAAGATCCTTTTTGAGTTAACGAAATTAGCAAGAAGTGGTTGGTAGCTTACATCAATCACAACTCTGGCATATTGCAAAACCTCCTCTTCATTGGGAGCACCACTATATTCTGCATAGTTCCCAAGCTCAGAAGCATAGCCAAGATCTCCAACCTGGTAAATCAAAAAAGCCATGATTAAGGTTGCTACTATTAATGTAACAGAGTGGAAGTTCTAGGAAATTTCCAAACCGTGTCGGCATAGATGACGCTGGCACCACCTCCAGCAACCATGGTCCAGATTCGTCCCTTTGGGTTCAGGATGGTGAATTTCAATGATGCACTAGTCTGCATATTAACCATACCAAGGCAAATCACATGATGAGAAGGATACTTCACACAAGTTAAAATTTCAGCGATGTTTCAGAGAAAAGCACAGTTCAAATATAGGAATCCAGTTTGAATGAAATTCAAACATCTGATTAGTCTCATATGTATAGAAGGCAACAAGATGATCTTAAAAGTAATGTACTCAGCATCTATGGAAACACAAAGCCATGCCTCCAGCAGTTTTCATGCGAGATATATTAAAGTAGTTAACAATGAATGAAGAAAACTTAATGGGGGAATACAAAATACTTAACAAACCAAAGCAGTATGATCCGTGCCACCTTGCATATGAAAATTTTTATCAAGTGATTGAGATGACTCTAGAAACATGTATCAATAGTTACCTTCTCATCTAGTCCATGAACAAAGCTCTCTGTAGCACTCATAACTCGGCCAAATGGCATTGGGAACTCCAGACTGCCCCATCTGCATAAAGGTATAGCACAAAACAAATTCATATACGTTTCAGCCATCGGATGATGCCTTTGGTATCAAATTATGACTGTTATGAAACTGGAAAGGAGAAAGTCATGCTCAAATAAAATTAAAGGGGGATAAAAGGATATTACTTCTTAAAGTTCTTAAAGGCAGCAGTATCATCAAGTTCTCCGCGCATATCTAGAGGACAAGGTTTTCCATCAACCAACGTGAAGGGATTCATCTCTAAGAATGTGAAGTCCAGATCTGAAACATTGAACTCTTTTGGTTAATACCAAATCCAAGCTTGCAATTAAATGCAAGTGCAAGGACGTGACAAGAATTGATTTATGGGTTTCCATAAACACAGTAACCAAATCCATGCTTGGAATAAAAGGTAGGGGCAACTTCTTAGCTAAAGTTGATTATTGGGATTCAATACACATACCCGTGAATAGAGTATAAACGACTTCAATGAACTCCTTAATCACACTTTTTACCTGCAATGCATTAGATGCATTTCATTAGTCAACAGACACATTTTTCGGAAGCATGGTGCTTTTTTAGCATCTATGAACTCCAAGTATGAAGGAAAATGCTATGCAGGACATGGATGAGGTAGCAAGGGAGTAAAATTCCAAGTTTAGGGCAAAATATTATATCAAGGATGTTGACAAGGTGGTAACACACTGAAATTTCAAGCACTCGAATCACCACCAAGAAAAGGGAAAAGCCTGTCACATTCCAGTGAGATATGTTACCTCTAAAGGAAGGGTGGCAATAAGAGGAGCACATACTTCCGATGTGAAAGACACCCCTGTTGGCACAAAGATGGTCTTAACCTGGAGAAAGGATTTTATGATGTCAGGCTGAAGGATCAATTAAAATATTGAAGAATATCACAAGAGAATATAGCAAGACAGTAAGAATACCTTGTCCCAGTTTTCCTCAATTTCAATTCCTCCACACTCAGAAAAGCTTATACTACAACCGAGTCTCTCAGAAACGATATTAAGATAAAATTCCTCGTTGTGAGGAACAAATGGCTCGATAATGAATGTGGTTATCGGGCCTCTGCAACCACCCATCTCCACCTGAGAATTAAGCACTTATAATTACAAGAGGAATCCAGAAACCACGAATACTTTTCAAATTGGTAGAAGTGTGTGAACACTGGTCGCACCTCTTTGCCAAGTCGCTCCTTCACAAAAGCTGCAACTCCTGCCAAATCTAGGTTCAGAGCGACTAAACCACTTTTCCCGCGCTTTCCAAACAACATGTCAGGCTTCACAACTAGTTTTGTTGATGACAACCACGGCTCTTGTTTTACTAATTCATTGAAATCGGTTGACTCGGTAACCTGGCCCAAGACGGCAAAGCCATTGCATTTCTTAGGTTCAGTCATAAGTCAAATCGAACGAATCAACAATTGGTTCTTCTATAGGTGATTTTGCATATTTATTTATTATTGTGTTAAAATCATCTGAAAACCTTTACTGAGTCAAGAACCTTCAGCTCATATTTCAGCAGGTGAGTGAATTATTTTAGTTTTTCTTTCTTTGATAGAGTTATCCACCAATAAATTTTCTTACATAGTATTTACACAACCCCCCCCCCCCCCCCCCCCCCACACACACACACACAAACCCAGAACCATGTACATGGCACCATGAAAACTAAAATAGAAGTCAGACTGGTGATAAAATCTGTAACTTACACCCCACACATATCTGTTCATATCTGTTTTATCTTGTTATTCACCGAGCAATCAATAACAGGAAACAAACAGGTACCGAAGCTATCTATAAACAGAGACAATGGATTAACTGAAATTTCCAATGCTTATCGGAAGCCCTTAATGCAAAAGATTGTTAAAAAGTATATCATGCTTCCTGTTAACTACACTCAAGTACATCAAAGAATTTTAGAGAATAACAGTTTAGTCGTTCCTCTTTCTTTTTGTAATTTACAAGCAATACATTATTTCCTAGAAGGACCTCAACAATAACAATATTTCCTCATTGCAGTAGAGGCTCCTGCCTATGGTAGGGTAAAGAGGACGGGATGTACGCAACCATATCCATTTGTTGGCAACACACAGAGGTTGTTTCGGAATGACTCATAATGAAAATTACGTCAAGTATTGCGTCGATCGACTGTTACTTCACATTACAAGAAATAATAATTTATCTTAATCATCCTGGAAGCAAAGATATAATTTATCTGTATAAAGTAGAGCAAGACCAAACTTTGAGCCCGGTAAGGAAAATATTGGTCATTGAAACTACGATCTCTTGACTTTCATGCTTTTCAGCAGTTTAGGCAACTTTCCAAGTGCCAATTAGGCCATTACTTGGTAGTTGATGAAAATATTGTCTAGTCAAAAGATCACAGGAAACGAAAGAGCCAGGTAGAGAAATGATGGAGGTAGGATCGAACATGTTACTAAACTTACCATCATTTTACACAATCATTTCCTTAAATTCGATAATGAAATAGGAACTCTCTGAAACGTATAGGCTAATGATATATAATATAATTAAGAGTTGAAAACAATGCAATCCCAATCAAACTACGAATCAAAATCCCAAAGAAACCTTTTTCTGGGGAAAAAAGGAGCTGCTTACTTGGGCAGATTTGATCCCCAATTCATAACCAGCGAGCCTCTTCAAGTGCTCCTTCAACAATCTCTTAGAATCGTACTCTCTGATCTTCTTGCGAGCCATTTCCTTTCAACCTGTCCCCAGAAACCATCAAATCCAAAATCAGACCCAAATTCCCAGATCAGAATTACATTCTTAAACCAAAATGGCAATCACATCCAAATGCAAAACTAAAACTTCACCCAAATTACTAAAATGATAAAAATTCCTGATTTAATCACAAAAAAGATTCGAACTTTACCGTTAAAAATGGAGCCCCGGAAGCCTGCAAGCGATCTCTGCGAGGAAGTATAGGAGAAAGTTGAATTGCAGGCAAGCACAAAGGTTGGTATTTGTCTGACAATTATATATAATGGTTGGAAGGGCTAGAGGGCATGTGGGTTTGGTCGGATGTAATAAATATAAGATGCAACTGCACTAGATTTTCTTCGCGGGAAGGAATGTGCAAACGGCATTGCCAAGAAAGACGAATAAAATTTGGTTGAATAAAAAAAATGGGCAAAGTGATGAGCGACAAGCATCTACACCTGCTACCTACCCTTGTCCTTTATTTTGTAGACCAACCGGCTGGTAAGATCTGAGAAACACGAGGGCGAAAATTTGAGACTTGGAATATTATAGTTATTTTCTGTTAAGTTAACGTTTCGTGACTTTGAATTCACATGTTCGAACTGTAAAAACAAAAAGTGTAAGATAAGATAGTATACGAAACATTGAATTTACATGTTCGAGCTGTAGAAACAAAAAGCGTAAAATAAGATAGTATATATGAGATCATGAATCGATGCTACCCTTTCTTCACCTTGCGCAAGAGTAACGGTTAACATAACTGTCGTCAATATATTTGAAGGACAGTGTACTGGTGGTGTGATCTGTAATAGTTATGGGGCATGGTATATGTTGAGTAGCATTATGCATTGTATTTAAGGTTGTGATTCGGTAACAGGAAAGTCATCCGATTTTTACCATTCAGGAATTGTATTTTGACGGGGTGAGATCTGAGGAGGTTGGAAAGGAGACAAAATATGAGGCCTCCAATCACGTCTCGCCACGTGTAAAAAACATTGTCAGTGGTTCCACCACATTCAAATTTTTTTTTAAAAAAAAAAGAATTTTTTTACACGTGGCGGGACTTGATTGGAGGCCTCATATTTTGCCTCCTTTCCAACCTCCTCTGATCTCACCCGGTATTTTGACTATGCAGTTGCTTTTTAATATGATGACGGGCTTTTGAACAACTGGTAAGATTGTTGTTTTGTAACCTTGAAGTCACGTTCGAGTATCAGAAACAGTCTCTTCCACACAAAAAAATGTAGTAAATGTTGCGTACATCAGACCGCGAAGCGATCCAGCCTCTATTCAAATCCTGTTCACACGCATAAGATTAATGCACCGAAAAGGCCTTTTTACCATACAAGTAGGAAGCAAAATTATGGTTTTCTGTCGAAAACAGTTTCGCTTAAACAGCTCAAATACCTCTCTACCTTAGGATGAGATCTCCTCACCGCGCGGTGAGTTACCGCGCGGCCCAGGACGCGACACGTGGCAGCAGTAGGGGGTGGTGAGGCTGGATGAGGGTTACCCTCACCCAGGCTCACCACCCTCCCTTTTTGCCACGTGTCGCGCGGTGAGGGGATCTTATCCCCTCTACCTTCTATGGAGGGCATTAAAAGAAGAGAGAAAAAGTTTCACAATGATAATTTGTAACACGACAGAGTTTAATGAAGATGTTTAAATAGTTTTGATGAGTGAGTGAGTTCTCCCTCCGGCTGTACCAGAGGCCTGTTAGCCAGGTGAGATGTAAATCGAGGGATATGTTCCATCGGCAGCTCTGTAAAGGGAGAGGACACACGAGACTCAGCCAGCCCAGAAGCAACCCTTGTAATATTTCAACGAGGACTGTCTCCACACGGACTCGAACTCGAAACGTCGGGGTTCTAGTCTCAATTATCTTTGACACCTACCACTGGAATATGCCCCTGGGGGCAAGATGTTTAAATAGTTAGGTAATGCTGAAACTTGTCCTTTGCATACTTTCCAAAAAGTGGAATTAAGTATGAAGGGTTTGAAAAGTAAATTACTTTCTTGTTTGCCTTTTCCGATGAAAATACATGAGCTGCAAACGTTAAAACAGTCCTGTCTCTAGCCACGAGAAGCTCGGGGAAGTGGGGGTTTCACTATTACTAACTGGTTTTATTTGATGGGGGAGTGGGTTCTCCCCCACCTGTACCAAAGGCCTCTTAGTCAGGTGGGATGTAAATCGAGGGATGTGTTAACTGATTTTCTTGGTAATACAATGAATTTATATTTTGTTCTATAATCACACAATAACATTTTCCAGAGGTCAAATAGAGTCTTTGCGTAACTTGACCAAGTTGAGGAAAAGTTAGTGACATAGTAATACCCTTTCTCTACATTTTATCGGTTTACTACTATTTTTGGAATTGGATGAAAATGTAGTTCACTTGCGTTCCCGTTGCACTAGACTATTACTTTTGCACATGGTTCGAAGAGGGTCTAATATACGCAGTCTTACCCTACACTTTATTCAATAAGTAGTTTCCACATCTCGAACTCATGACCTCAAGGTCACAAAGCAACAATCTTACCAATTTACTTTCTAAAGTAAACATATCAATTACAATAATTTTTATATTATAAACAATTAAAAAATTACATTCTCAAACACATGCAACTGATAAAACCCACTTTGGAGAGAGGGAATAATAAGTTCGGCACCAAAAGGCAAAACGTTCGCCAAATGTCAACATTATGCTGCTCAATTTTAATGTTCCGTTGACTTCCTGCAGTTTTCACTATACAATTTTTTTTGCAGTATTATTATATGTATTTAGTATTATTTCATCACAAAAATCTGATTACTTGTTGGCAAAGGTTGGGACCCACTACCCAGCCCTAAGGAGCTGCGTGAAGATGTAAATGAGAAGTCCAGTGGCCTATTAGATTGGGTGAGATATTACACAATTATTCACACAAGGTGCCTCCACAAACCAGGTCTTTGTTCTGACAACAAAAGAATACCCAAATTATACGTGTCCCTGGATTCGAACTCATGACCTCTTGTTGGCAAGTCTCATACCTCTTATTCCTCTCTCTATTTTATTAGCATTGATACAATCACGGTTGTCCCCATACTAATCAACGAAAAAGTCAACTTTATAGTAATAAAAGAAAGTAAGATAAAATTTTATTTTGAGATAACGACCACTCAATAACAAATATTTCTTCCGCCTTAAAATATTATCCTCTTTGATTTTCTAACATAATATAGATTACACTTTTTTTTAAAAAAAAATCAAATATAAAGATAGTTTTCAGAATTTCTGAGACAGAAAGTATGAATTTAATGAAAATCAGATATTCAAGATGGAAGTCCAAATACACACCAACGCTATATCTTATCTATTTAGCTAATCATCAACTATAAAGATAAGTAACGACGGTAAGTCAATAACAACTTAGAATTTACCATCAAATTAATCGTATAATTATGGGTATATACAGATATTTTTATTTGGCATAAATTAACCGCCATGATTCCTAATTTATTACTAGTAACTCTTGTATATAAGATACAGGATTTCATGAGACGCTGTAAATACTTCTGGATCCATGTGTCTACGGTAAAGGCAGACTAGCTGTCTTTACATCAGATGCATGTGATATTCATGCAACTTTTAGATGTGCTCCAACTTTAAAGACGGGCATGTTTCAGGTGTACTAAACTCTCGCGTTTGTGGAGTCTAGAGAAGAACCGGATTGATTTACGATCTGATGTACGTAAGAAATTGAAATAGGACAACATGACATTCAGTAATAAAACATATCAAATTTCAACATTCTGAAGAGTATAAATAAATTATTACAAGAAAAAAAAATGTAAATCAATATTTAGTAAAGACATGGTATGAGTTATCGAAAAACCTTTAGGTTTAACTGTTGAATAACATTTACCCATTCTCGGATCTCGAGTTCGATTCTCCTCCCCAAATTTTTTTTTGAAAAAAAGACGGGTATGAGCTATTGTAGTCTGTTTTTTTTTCCCTTTAAGTAAACGACCCATGAGTTCTTACAGAAATGCAGTAAAATATATAGGTTCGGGAATCAAAGGACAAGATCATTCACAGGTTGTTCTGAAACGTTTTCTACCTCAGAAAAATACAGTCCAAATAACCACCCCACCCCCCCACACCCAAGGAAAAATACAATAAGAAGGACAAGGGATAGTCAGGGAAGCAAAAAAATCTTCCAGAACAACAACATTCCCATCTGGATAACAAATCTATATCTCTGTACAAAAAATAAAATAACCTTTTAGAATGAATTGATATTGCAGTTTCACCTCAAGTTCAAGCTAGATTCTGGAAGAATTCTGGACCAACAGAATTTCTTGATCCTGATTATAATCGCGAATATGGCGAAACATGGAAGAGTAAGCAGCCCGACTCCCAAATACCTGGAAGACAGTAAACAAATCATGTTAGCAAAAGCAACGCAAATGCACTAGGCTTCCGCATATGTTCAGAGTCTAGAAAGAGGCCGGATTGCTTCGCAATCTGATGTACGCAGTTTAACTCAGCATTTTTTGTGCGAGAGACTGTTTTCCCAGCTCAAACCCGTAACCTCAATATCACAAAGCAAAAAACAACCCAAAGGCAGATGTTCAATGGGAAAAAAGACACATCCAGTTAAGAAAATTGACATGACGTTGAAGATTTATACTTGAATATAAAGATGAAATTTCAATCTAGACCAGAGCTATAAGTCATAAGTTAGGACAATATTGTAATGGCAATAGAAAAGGTAAAATAAAATACATGCTCATATTCATCCAGTTTAGACATGATATAGGAGTATCTTAGAGTATGCTTAAGAGCTTATATATCTTTACACTTTATGTTGACTTTGCACTTTTTTGTTTTTGTTTGTATTTCGTTATTTGTGCATATTCACAGTTATGACTATTTTAATATCGAAAGCTTTCTATTTGTGTTTACTAAATTCATTCACTAGTACACTAGCACGCCATATTCCTATTATTGTGTCATCTATGCCGGTACATATAGAGACAGAGATCTCACTAGAAACGAACTCTACATCCCTTGAGATAGAGATATTGTTTGTCTGCCTCTCACCCTTCCCAAACAATAGCGATAGCTTTTGCTGTCGTTGGGATATACTGGGTATGGTTGTTGTTGTAATATTATTCCAGTGTAACCACTAACCCTTAGTTGACAAAAAATCATATAGATACTAGTAAATAACTGAGAATATGGATTTAAAACTAGAAGTTATTTTGAATGAAAATGTCATGAACTACCAAGTGAAAAGCACACATACCATACAGGAGCAAATGAAGAAGACAAGTCCAGAAAAGGATATGGCCACCTGTGTCCATTATGAATGTCAATTTTCAAACAGAAAAGCTCTTCAGAGTTTTCCTGCTACCAAAATAATCTAGAGGGACTATTTTTAATAATTCAAAGAAAAAGATAAACTTACGGTATCGAAACAAAAGCATGGAGGATCCACTGAAAGATCACAAATGCACATGTCCACAGCACGAAATACGCGACTCGGAAGAAAGGGAAACACTGTAATGAGAAGTAAGACATCGACCAGTACAATAATACAAAGCAGCAACAACAACAACAATCATACCCAATATATCCCAACGACATCAAAAGCTATCGCTGGGTCTGGGGAGGGTGAAAGGCAGGCAAACAATACCCCCATCACAAGGGATAGAGAGTTTGTACAATAATACAAAGCAAATGGCATAAAAAAAATGGCATCAAAAGACTATATACCAGGCTATTGAGTGTCACTTCCCCAAGTAGGACAACAGCATTGACAGAATGCATACAGACACTCAGCTGCAGTTGAAATTGTGAGTAGTCAGATTTAAGTCATGGGAAGTAAGTGAAATAACCACCAAGTTAGAAAGAACAAAGGACCAGGGTGTCTAGCATTGTAAAAATATATATCAAGATGTGATAATACGAGATTAAACACTGATGGAGACACCTAAAGTTCGGATTTTTATTGTAATCTCATGAAGACAGACTATGATTTATAGTCAAAGCGGCGCAATAATGGATTTCTAATTCTACTCTGATCAGTTGACAGACTAATACCCCAGTACACATCTTGAATGCAACCCTCCTAAATGAAGCTTCCCACGGAAACAGTTCAATGATCCGAGACGTCAAAGAAAGACTTCTTGAATTACTAAGTAGGGAAATGGGTAATCTCATTACTGTTAAGCAGAGAAGAGATCAGTTTTTCAGGACATCAGGTCTCCTATATAGTATAGCTGTAGGAACTTGGAAAAGCTGGAGTATAAGAAAGCATAACTGTGGTCTTTGAACTCACCACATGCAGTTTGAAACTTTTACCAGTGAGAAATGGGTAGATTACAAGCCAGAAAACAATATCGGTGAGCACGACAGCACCTGCACAAGTCTACAAGCAGAATCACAAGTTAGATGATTAATCAGCGCAAAAATACAAACGAGAATCCACTGAAAGGTAGACACTGTATGCTGCCTCCTATCCAAATCCGGTTTGGGGAAATTAGTAAATAACATATAAAGGTCTCACTGTCTCTGTTTCTTTTAGTTTAAAGATGAGTACACAGTATGAAAACTCATTCACTAGCAAAAGTAACATATTAACAAAACCTGTGAACTTGGAAAAGACATTCACCAGCTACCACAACTGAAAAGGATGATAAAGATAGCACAGCAAATCAAATGGGGAATTAAATATTAAGTCCAGTCTTTAAGTGGACTTCAATGATACGAACTAGGACTCGTGTATATCAGAAACAATACTCCAGATAAGAAGTCGATACATGCTGAAGGTAAAACATACTATAGAGAATTGATGAATTATTGTCAATTTAGTTCATATGTACAAAGATTTTCACCTTACATAGGCATTTTACAAAAGCCTTAAGTAGCCAAATGATTCTGACTGCTAGACAGCTTACTTCCCTAACGGCTAGTTTTCTACCAAAGACCTTATTGTCGTGGGCCTCTTAGCTACTGATTTAGTGACTTATACAACGTATATTCTAAATGTATTTGTATGTATATAAGTGCATATACTGTACGTATTTGTATATATAAACAGTGTATACGTATATGTGTATTTACATGTGTATTTCAATGTTCATTTCTATAATTCCTCACGTGGTGTATATCTTAATACAACAAAGCTTGGCAATTAAATTCTTGAAAGTCTTTGTTGAGACATGCTTTGTAAGTATATCCGCAACTTCATCCCTTGATCGCATACGTTCTAAACTAATTATCTTGACCTCAATCTTCTCCCTTTATGAATTGTCTATCAATCTCCACATGCTTTGATTTATCATATTGCACTAGGTTCTCTGTTTGCAAATACATTGTCACAGTAGATTTTGATGGTAAGTTAACAGCAAGTGGTGATATCCATGCCAGCAATGGATCATACGGAAAAATCCAACAGAGCTAAAAAAACAGACCTTTTTCCTCCTTACTTACGAAGAAAAGTATAGATCTATAAGAGAAAGCCTTTCCTCAAAGCACATAGGACAACACAACCAACTTAAAAACAAGAGATGATAAATTTATGCTAGCAATATGCCACAAAGACAAGGATTACTTGCAACAATGACAGAATTCATGGTTTGACTTGTAACTCTTCGCTTCCTAGAATCACACTATGTGAATAGAACAGGAAACTCATATATGACATCTGGATTTATCAAGTAAGAACATAACAGGGGTATGAAAGCATTTCAACAACTTCGTGTATCAATGAGGACAAAGTTAAAGAATCGGAAACAAATATTCTTCCACTTCGGGGATCTACCTGAAACATTATCTGAAAAGCATAGCCCCATATATCAGCAGTTTGGTGAACATGAGGTTCTCCAGCTGAAGTCAAGCTTTTGGAAGAGGTGGGCATAGCTGCATTCTCTCCGAATTGTGGAACAGGGCCATTGCCCTGTTCAGCATCTGCAGCAACAGAATCAGCTCCATCTGCTTCACTTTGACGTCGGAGACATCCGCAAATGGAGAAAATAGAGGCCACCTACAAAGCCCCAAGAACATCAGCAATTTAGAAGAAATAATCTTGGCAAAAGCAAAGTCTGGACGAGTAAAACAGAAGACATTTGAAAAGCAAACTACAGAAGACATTTGACAATCAAACTTTGGAGGAGAAGAAAACGGCATCATCTTATCAAGCCAAGACCTATCAATATGGGAAATTTGAAGCATATGGGAATCAGATCTCTGGAAAAAACTGAACACCACATTAGCATTCAAAGATCTCCATCTACTTGGACGAGTTTAACTTACCCCAAAATAGAAGGTGACCAAAGTGAACGTCCACCTGCCAGAAGCAGTTGTAGAAGAAACATTAAACTGTGAAAAGATAATTAGTTTTTAACGTCATAACATCTCCTCCATTCTGATTAGAGGTTCAGCATGTAAACCACAAAAGCCCCACAAAATCCCAAATTTTATCGAGCTTGTTATAGAATACTGTGCAGTTCCATGCTTGATATAGAGGTTTAAAAGCTAAACGTACTCATTCAAGGCCTCAATCATATTCCAGCGAAATATTAGAGGAGACAACAATAGCACACTCGAAATGGCAGAATAACAGAGAGGGGGGGGGGGAACCTCCACTGTACACATGAAGCTTCGAAAAAATTGACTAGTTTTTGGGAGTTATGCAAACAGATTAGATGCACATAGAGCATTGCAAATTACCATACTCCATTAACTGACATTAAATAGAAACACACAGAAATTACAATGAAAAGATTGCTTACTCTGTATAAAAACGAAATATCCTAGGGCTATGAGCGATAGCATCACTGATCAATATTGTCAACAGTAAGCCGAAGGCGATCACTCTGTAAGCAAGCAGCACAAGAGGATGAATCTTTTTCGAACATGTCATCCAAGCTTCATCTTTGTAAACAGTCCCAACCTTTTCCGTACGATCACCTCTTTGCCGAGTTCTCGAATTTTTGGAACCTTCGTATCTCCATATCAATATTGCTGACAAAAACATTGCACATAAAATCCATACTGCACAGAGTAAGAACCTCCAGTTCAACCAGTAACTAGGCATGGTTGTATCAACTGCCATGATTTTTCCCAGAGCCTGATTGAGATATCCTGTTAAGAAACTCAGCATTTAGTATAAATTCAACAAGGCTGAGTTAGAAGCAACTTAATTGCTTCAAATTTACTTTAACTTTCTTATTATAAATTGGCAGTGCAACAAAAGGGGGAAGATGCCTTTTACAATACAGAGAAGTACTTCACCCCAGGCAACGCTTTACAAGCAAAACTTGGAGGCAAAATCCAAACACATAAAAGTAGGAAACTGCGATCTGCACAAAGACTTCATATTGCTTTTCCCTTCTGTCAGGAAACCACCTCCGATTCAGCACCTTAAACATCCAAACACAAAAGAAACCTACGTTATTATAAACGGGGAGCAGCCGATAAACAACTACACGAAGAAATTGACTTAAAGTGATACCCATGTAGAAAGTAATCAAATAGAAAATTGCAACTTGGTACAAGTAACCAAATAACACAAATCTCATGTCATATAAAAAATTATTTGAGAGTTTGCACCCACCACCTCAAAACCTTTCTCTTCAGAAGGATGAAATTTTAAATAGAACCCCACACAGAAAAACGTATATAAATTCCAGGTACAATGCTACCTTATTTAGAACACACAGAGCAAAAGTTCATAACTTTAATCACAAGTGCAGAAAAAGTACACAGGATAACTCATAACAGCCAAAAGGCAGAAAATATACTAACAATAAACAAGAGGGGGAGAGGATAAAAAAAGGGATTCTTCAAAAACAAGAAAATAAAGAAAATTTGAAGACGTAAAATCAAAAAAACAGTCCCTGGGAATTCAGGGGCAGAAGTGAAATAGGGAACATAGGAGAAAAGCTCTTACTTTAACTTGCTTGAGATTGAATTTCCATTAATCACCGACAAGAACAAGAACAGAATATGTTTCCTGGAATGAGATATCCGAATCTTGTCCGGGGAGACGTCGAGTCGGATGGGTCCAATTTTGAGGAAGAAGATACAGAATGGACGTTGGCGGTTGATTGAACTTCGCTAGCCTTCATGGAAATCAGACAACGTCCCGACTGGCACGCTATTAACCACAAATAGTTCCACGTCAGCACGAGTTAGACCCTACAATTATTTTATACTATCCAGGATTAATGATAATCTAGAAGTTCCATATTAAAAACTGAAAAATGGAAAAGGGGGAAAAGAAACACGCGGATGAGATCTGAGGAGGCAAAATATGAGGTCTCCAATCATACGATGCTACACGTACAAAAGCCGCTATTTACTTTTTTTCCTTTTAAAAAAAGCTCTTTTGTACATGTGGCATCGCATGATTGAAGGCCTCATATTTTGACTCCTCATATCTCATCGGAGAAAAACGATCATCTTGTACAACACGTGGAACGGGAATCTGATTTTAATTAAGTTTTAGTAGCATATTATTAAAGTATTTAATCGGTGTAGTAATTTCAAATCTTTCTTCAGGTTCTTGAACTCTAATTAATTTACAACAACAATAATCATACTCAGTATATTCCAACGATAGCAAATTATCGCTAGGGTCTGAGGAGGTTAAGAGGAAGTCAAACAACATCTTCATCCAAAGAATAGAGAGTTTGCTTCTAATAAGGTATTCGGCTCACAGCTCACTGTGTTTTATATCAAACAAAATGTCCTTTTTACTTATTTGCAAATGAATTTTGATATAATTAACATGGTTACAGTTTTAGCAAAGTAAGTAACGATGGTTAAAATTTAACTGATAATTAACATGGTTACAGTTTTGAGCCATTTTTGTATAATTTATTAATCTATCTCGTACCTTATAAGTTTGTAAAACTTTAGCACATGTATTTATATTATTTAACTTCGTTGGCCCTTAGCTTATTCTTTTTATAGATAATGTACTCTTTGACCATAGTCGTCATCATCGTCTGTATCCAGTATATCCCAACAACAATAAACGCTATCGCTAGGGTCTGGAGAGGGTAATTGGTAGGCAAACAATACCTCTGTCTCAAGGGATAGAGAGTCTGTTTTAAGTGAAACCCCCAGCTCTATATGTACCTGCTTAAATCACATAATAATAGAGATGTGACATGCTAGTGTGTTAATGAGGCAATTCAGGAAATACAAAGAAGAGGCTTTCGATATTAAAATACACATAACGTGTAGATGTACGTGTAATGCAAAACAACAATAAAACATAAACAAACAAGTGCAAAGTCAACTTAAAGCGTAGATAGTGTCTACGTCTAGCTATGACCTTAAATACACTCTAAGGTGTCCCTATATACGACATATACCTCGCTAACCTTAATCTTATGTATCTATGAACTCCTATCCTGGACTATGTCCTCAGAGAGGTGCAAATCTAGTAAGTCGTGCCTAATCTGCTCATCCCAAGTCAGTTTGGGTCTGTCTTTACTTATGTTCCCCTCTACAATGAGGCTTTCAATTGCTTTGACCGACGCCGTTGTCTGTCTCCGCTTGACATGCCCAAACCATCTCATTCTTCCATCCCTTATCTTATCTGCTATATTAGCCACACATAACCTTTCTCGAAACATCTTGTTTTTGATCCGGTCTAGCCTTGTATGCCCACACATCTACCTCAACATCCTCATCTCTGCCACTTTCATCTTCTGTAAATGTGGGTTATTGCAGAAAATTTGTTGAGGGATTCTCGAGGATTGTCGTACCTCTCAGTCGCCTTACTCAAAAGAAGTCCAAGTTTGAGTGGACGGCGGAATGCGAGCAAAGTTTCACGGAGCTTAAGAAGAGATTAACGACAGCTCCAGTATTGGCTCAACCCTCCGAAACGGATGGATTTGTGATTTATAGTGATGCGTCAAAGAATGGGTTAGGTACGTAAATTATAGTATAAGGTTATGATCTTGTATACCCATTAAGTTTAGACTAACACCTTGTTTGTAGGTTGTGTTTTAATGCAAAACGAACGAGTCATCGCGTATGCCTCAAGACAGCTAAAGCCTTATGAACAAAACTATCCCACACATGATCTTGAACTTGCCGCGGTTGTGTTCGCCTTGAAGATTTGGCGGCATTATTTGTATGGAGAGAAGTGCGCGGTATTCACGGATCATAAGAGTCTAAAGTATTTGTTCTCACAGAAGGAATTGAATATGAGGCAGCGGAGGTGGTTGAAGTTGCTAAAAGACTACGACCTAACTATTCATTATCACCCGGGAAAGGCTAATTAGGTAGCCGACGCCTTAAGTAGGAAGTCCAGCCATGCACGACAATCACCATTGGAAAGAGAGATGGAGGAGTTTGGTTTGGATTTGATTGAATCCACGGTGAACGTTTTAACAGCATTGACTATCACCCCGAGTTTGATTGATCGGATAAAGGAGGCACAGAAGAGAGATAAGGCTTTAAGTGAGATAATGGAAAGGGTGAAACATAGTCCAGTTGAAGGATTTCGGACTAAGGATGATGGGAGCTTCTGGTTTAGGGAAAGATTATGCGTGCCGGATGTTGACGAATTTAGGAAAAAGGTTTTGCAAGAAGCTCATAATTCGAGGTTATCAATACACCCCGGTAGCACCAAGATGTATAGAGATCTCAAGCGTTACTATTGGTGGTCTGGGATGAAAAGACATATTGCGGAATTCATAGAGAGGTGATTGGTGTGTCAGCAAGTCAAGGCTGAACACCAATGGCCTGGTGGATTGTTGATGCCGTTGGAAATTCCGGAATGGAAATGAGAACATGTCACAATGGATTTTGTAGCTGGTTTACCAAAGACAAGAAGTAGATGTGACATGATTTGGGTTGTCGTGGATCGTTTAACAAAGTCTGCCCATTTCTTACCCGTTTCAAGTGAAGCACCTCTTGACAAGTTAGTGAGTTTATATATGGACAGTATTGTTAGTTTGCATGGAGTCCCGGTAAGTATAGTGTCCGACCGAGATTCACGGTTCACATCTAAGTTTTGGACAGCATTCCAAGAAGCCATGGGTACTGAATTAAGGTTGAGTACGGCGTATCATCCTCAAACTGATGGACAGTCCGAGCGGACAATTCAAACCTTGGAAGATATGCTAAGAGCTTGCGTGCTGGATTTTAAAGGGAGTTGGGACGGAATGGTAACGCTTATGGAGTTTTCTTATAACAATAGTTACCACAGCGCAATTGATATGGCTCCTTTTGAGGCTTTGTATGGAAGGAAATGTAGGCCTCCGATTTATTGGGACGAAGTGGGCGTGAGGACCATTACTGGACCTGAGCTATTAGAGAAAACGTTAGAGAGGGTGAAGGTCATTCGGGAAAGACTCAAGACGGCTCAGGACCGTAGCAAGAGTTGGGCAGATTCCAAACGACGACCATTGGATTTTGATGTGGGTGATAAAGTTTATTTGAAGGTATCACCTACGAAAGGCGTCATGAGGTTTGGAGTAAAAGGCAAGCTAAGCCCTCGTTTCATTGGTCCCTATGAAATACTGGAGAAGGTAGGCGTCTTGGCATATAGGTTGGCATTACCTCCGGTGTTGGCGCAAGTTCACAATGTATTCCACGTGTCACAATTAAGAAAGTACGTGGCGGATCCAAGTCATGTACTTGAAGCTCAACCTTTGGAACTCAAGGACGATGTTACATATGAGGAAGTACCCGTGAAAATTGTGGACCGAAAGGATCAAGTGTTGAGGAAACGAGTGATCCCTTATGTAAAGGTTCAATGGAGCAATCACACGGAACGTGAAGCCACTTGGGAGAACGAAGAACAAATGTGGAAGAAGTATCCTCAGCTCTTTGACTAAGGTACGTAAGTTTCGAGGACGAAACTTTTTGTAAGGGGGGTGGAATGTTACACCCCGTGACTTTTAAGCACGACTTTCAACACTCTAGGTCAACCTTGAATTCAATTTAATTAATGATGTAGATTGTGGTATTTAGTTATCTAGATATAGAAAGTAAGAAAAGGGGTTAGAATTAGAATTAAAGGTAATTACGGGTAATTACATAAAAGCCCCTACTAAAGATAGGGGAGTTACACCACACTTTGGTATAACTCCCCATTGGCATTAAGGGGGGACGGTTTTAACATCAAAAAAGGGTGAGGGAAACCGCAGGAAAAAGAGTGAGAAGAGAAAAGGAGAGGAAGAAGAAGAAGAGAGGAAGGAAAGGAAGGAGAAGGCCATTCTAGGTTCAATTCTCATCAAGGTTCTGCAGTAAATCCGTAAGCTTATCTAGAATTCAAGGCAAGTAATCTTTCTATACGTTTTACGCAAATTTTGATATGTTAGGCCCTATGTTCTTACAAAGAGAAAACATGAATCACACATTAGTATTCTTGTCTTGACTATTTCAAATGCTTTGTTATATGTAAGTCTTGTTGCTAATTGTGTAAAGTCTTGTTCCTTGGGCCATATTTCTGAAAATAGTTGTGTGGTGCTTTGTTGTTGTCAAGCTTGCCCATAAAGTGTATATTTTGACTTGCTTATTGTCTTGCTCTACTCTTATGTTGATTGTCTACACTTAGACGTTGAGAGTAAGTGCAGGAAACTGAGGGATGAGTGTTGACATGGTTGTAGACTTGTTGCATTGGGTATTGTTGATGATGACCTTTGAAGGTGGTGTATGATTGAAGAGTTAGAGTGGGTGTTGTTAGGCATAACTAAGCATCAATTCATGATTAGATGTATGTTAAGTATGATGAATCTAGTTGTTAAGATGGATCTTTAAGTGTTGAATCTGGAAGGGTTGAAGAAGAAAGGAGTTGGGTGGAAGTTACTGCAGAAAAACTGCAGTTTGGCATCGTCAGAACACTTCGAACGCCTACATAAGGCGCTTCATGTCACTATAGGCGCTTCATGTAGCGTTCCATGTGTCCTGGAGCTTTCCCGTACAGAAAAACTGCAATTTAGAACCGTCAGAACACTTCGAACGCCTACATGAGGTGCTTCAAGTCACTTTAGGCGCTTCATGTGGTGTTCAATGTGTCCTGAATCATCCCCGAACGCCTAGAATAGGCGCTTCATGTCCACATTAGGCGCTTCAAGTGGTGTTCCAACTATACTGGAAGTCTTTTTGACCCTTTAGGCGCCCTATGTAAAGGTAGTAACTTTATACACTTCTTTTGAACATAAAATGCAAGGGTATTTGAGGTATATTTGAGGTGAGGATGGTAAGTTGATCAAGTTAGAATAAGATTGAATCTTGAGTGAGTTTGTAAGAAGAATGGGCTTGGAAAGACACGACCATAGAGTGTGTGAGGTGCAAGACCGTATGCTTGATAGGCAAGATGTATGTGTGTGTGTGTTACATGTTGATATGAAGCTATTTGTGCATCCTGCATCATGACATGGGCACTTGCATTTGATTTGAGATATGTTTTGCAAAAGAACAAGAAAGGTTTAAAGTTTTCGAAAGACAAAATGGCTGCTGGTTGATCGCAGGGTATAAAAGTCACGTCTGCGAAAGTAGGGTATAAAGAGCGTGATCTGTGAATCAACAGCATGGTATAAAGTATGTTATGGGGCCGTGGACCTATCAGCACGGAAAATGAAGTATTTTATGGGGCCGTGGACCTATCAGCACGGATATATGATATATGTAATGGGGCCGTGGACCTTTCAGCACGAATATATGATATATGTAATGGGGCCGTGGACCTTTCAGCACGGGGTATAAAGTTATGATGGCTGTGGACTGATCACCCACAGGGTATAAAGTTCTGCTACGCGAAGAATATGATATGTAAAGTGATGAAATGTTTGTGAAATGACATGCATGACATGTTTATTAAAGAAGGCATATGCATGGGTGTTGTGTGTGATTTTAAAGAAGTACATGCATCATGATACACGAAGCATAAGACTTGACATGCAAGAAACGTGATTAGTCTATGACTTGCTTATGTGATACGTTGTTTTAATACATGTGGGTTCTCGTAACTGTGTACCTATATGGACTTTATCTGTTTTGAGTAATCCTTATTAAGATGCTATTTGCTAACCCGAGCACCTTATTTTTGGGCAATGTTTTATACACTGGTGACTCGACGTGTGTGATTCCGTAAGGTGTATAGACGGGTTACTTGCTGGCGAAGTTTTCGCTAAGAACAATCATTCTATCTTCTTTTCAGGTGAGCCTGATTATGAGTTGATATTTATCGAAGACGACGGCGAGTGGGCTCAATGGGACGATGGACAAGGGAATAGATAGATGCTGGACTATTTTGTTTAAGTTGCAAAACTTATTGTTATTATGTTGTTCTAAAACCTATGTTGGCTAGATGAACAAACAGTTTTATTTCCGCTGCAGTTTCTGGTTGTAATATTGACAATGAAGGTTTAGATTTTATGACGTTTCCGCTGGTTTTATCTTACATTATGAAGGATGTATGCTTGATCTGCTTGACGCTTCGTAGTTCTCATAGTAGACTACGGCGGGTGTACAAGTTCCGATAACAGTATCGGGCTGGGGCGCTACACATACGGAGTCAGAAACTAATTTTCTGTCTATTTTATCGTTAGCTTAGACGAGGAATCTTTTAATGCATACAAAAGCATAAATGATGTAAATGTCAAAAAAGAAACTTAAAGGGTAATCGGATGTATTTCGCTAAAACACAAGATAATTAAATATGATTTTCCTTTTCTTTAACAAAGTCTCTAGCATATACGTACACACACATATATGTAACCATTTGTAACAACATATATAGAAGTTATATCTCATGCTACGCACTTAGTTCTGATAGTAACTCAAAGATGTTGGTCCTATATTATCGATTAGAGGACACTTGCAAATTCGAAAATAACTTATAGATCGATTGTTCTACTTTATAAACGATTCACTACCTTTAACTTGAACATGGTAGGTTTTTCTCGTTACTATTGGAATCAACAGTTACTAGCCACAATTTTCAATCCAGTTAACAACTCTTCAAGTTAACTGACGGAACTAATTTGAGGTCATTTAGACACTTGGTGAAGCTCCAGCTTCATCATTTGGCGCTAGAAGGAGAGCCCTTTAGACCCTTAACCCAGAAAACAGCTTCTCAAAGCTTTTCTAACTAGCTTAGCAAGCTATCGAGAGAAAGATGACTAGCAAAGATGGACAAGGGTCCAAGCGACCTACGACATCTAAGAGGAGCCAAAGGTCTTCTCAACAGCAAACTGAACAGTGTTCTACGGAGCCGGGAGAATCCTCAACTCCCCTCATTGTCTTCACATATGAAGAGCATATTCGAGTCATACGCTATGTGGCTCAAATCCCAGGTGTTTTCCAAGCTGTAGTAAGGGAAATGAAGGGGAAGGCCTCTGCAGCAAGGTCCAGTGGGTCTCATTCCAGTAACTCTCACCCACAGGAACACCTGGAGTACTCTCCGACTCGACCTGGCTATTACTCCAGGCATCAGGCCGAATTTATAGCCGAGGCAAGGCGTCCAGAACAAAAGTCTAGCCAGCAGAGCTTAAAATGCACTCAGAAAGCCTCCTTGCCATTCAAACATGGCAGAAAAGTTGACAATAAAGGCAAAGCATCGTTGCAGGAAAGGTGGTCTGTCAAGATTCGGTTAGGAGGCCGAGGAAAGGAAAGGAACTCTCTGCTGGCTTCAAAAGCCCATATCCTTTCCTACATGAGGAAAAAATCTCTGGCAAAGGAACCCCGGCCCCTGGCTGGACCGATCCACAAAAGAAACCACCGACTGTACTGCCTTTATCATCATGATATTGGACATGATACAGTAGACTGTAGGCAGCTTGGGTAAGAGATTGGGCGTCTTATCGAGTTGGGGCACCTGCAACGTTTTTATAATCCGAGGTCTAGGCTCAACAATAGGCTAAACTTTGGTAAACCCCCTCTGGATAAGAGTTGTAAACCTGGGTCTCATCATGGGTTGCCAACTGATGAGGATTCAGATTTTGATAAAAGGGGGTTACGGGCTCCTGAGCATATAAGGCTGACGTAACAGCAAAAGTTCGTGATTCAATCGAATTAGGGTCTATTTCTTCTTGTGCTCATCCGGTATCTTTTGCTCATCCTTATAATATCGAAGGATCAATTTCTTATATTCAGCTGAGTATTCTTATTTGGCATTCAGCCAGGAAAGTCAAGTCACCATATGGTGCATGAAGCAATAATTTATGCCTACCTATAACCCATAACGAAAGTGTGGGCATACCTCAGCAGGTCTGAGAGGTTGAGCAGGTCTCAACAAAATAGGACAGGCTTCCCGATATTCTACCTCAGCAGGTCTGAGAGGTTGATCAGGTCTCAACAAAATGAGACAGGTTTCCCGATATTTCACCTCAGCAGGACTGAGAGGTTGAGCATGTCTCAACAAAATGGGATAGGTTTCCCGATATTTCACCTCAGCAGGACTGAGAGGTTGAGCAGGTCTCAACAAAATGGGACAGGTTTCCCGATATTCTACCTCAGCAGAACTGAGAGGTTGAGCAGGTCTCAACAAAATAGGACAGGTTTCCCGATATTTCACCTCAGTAGGACTGAGAGGTTGAGCAGGTCTCAAAAAAATGGGACAGGTTTCTCGATATTCTACCTCAGCAAGTCTGAGAGGTTGAGCAGGTCTCAATAAAATAGGACAGGTTTCCCGATATTTCACCTCAGCAGGACTGAGAGGTTGAGCAGGTCTTAACAAAATGGGACAGGTTTCCCGATATTTCACCTCAGCAAGACTGAGAGGTTGAGCAGGTCTCAACAAAATGGGACAGGTTTTCCGATATTCTACCTCAGCAGGTCTGAGAGATTGAGCAGGTCTCAACAAGATGGGATAGGTTTTCCGATATTTCACCTTAGCAGGACTGAAAGGTTGAGCAGGTCTCCACAAAATGGGACAGGTTTCCTGATATTCTACCTCAGCAGGACTGAGAGGTTGAGCAGGTCTCAGCAAAATGGGACAGGTTTCCCGATATTTCACCTCAGCAGGACTGAGAGGTTGAGCAGATCTCAACAGAATAGGATAGGTTTCCCGATATTTCATCTCAGCAGGACTGAAAGGTTGAGCAGGTCTCAACAAAATTGGACAGGTTTTCCGATATTCTACCTCAGCAGGTCTGAGAGGTTGAGCAGGTCTCAACAATGGGTTAAGTTCCCCTATATTCTAAATTCTAACTCAGCAAGACTGAGAAGTTGAACAGATCTCAACAATGGGTTAAGTTCCCCTATATTCTAACTCAGCAGGACTGAGAGGTTGAGCAGGTCTCAACAGTGGGTTAAGTTCCCCTATATTCTAACTCAGCAGAACTGAGAGGATTGAGAAGGACTCAATAATGAGACAATTTTCTCTATCTTTTAGCTCGGCAGGGTTGTAAAGATCAACTGAACATAACATCGGGGTATAGGCCCTATATCTCAAAGCACCGCAGAGCTGCAGTTCAGTTGAATGGCATTACATTCTTGGTAGTGCTAAGAATGTGTGTTGTAGCCTAATACTTGTGCTAAGAGCTAGCATATAAAAGACACTCTTTTGACGAAGCCGAAGACAAACACTTGCAAACTATCAAAATAGAGCAAGTGAAGTTTCTTAAGCTGAAGACAAATATTTGCATAAAGCAGATGGAGATAGAACTTCGCAGAGCCGAAGTCAAATACTTGCAAACTTTGAAGATAGAGCAAGAAAAGTTTTCAAGTCTGAAGACAAATGTGTCAACTATGGAAATGGAACGAGTAAAGCTTTACATACAGAAAGCAGATCTAAGAAAATTGAAATAAGCCGAAGAGTACAAGTTGAAGAAAATTGAATTCTCATTAAAAGAGTATCTATTACAACTACAACAATTTACAAGAAAAATCCTATTCTACTTTACAACATCCTCATCCTCCCTGAGATCAGCCCCACTTTGAAATTGAGCAATCGGGTTTTCAAGCAAATTGCCAGCCTCGGGGTTATAAAGTTCAGCTATCTGAGGATGATTCTTATCCAGGCTTGGGCAGACCTCAGAACAAGCCTCAATTGCCCAAGTTTGTCCAACAGCAATTGCTGAGCCTTGAATCTTCAAGAAATTTCCAGTAAAAAACTCAGATTGTCTGAACTCAGCAACTGCATTCTTCTTTATCTCCTCAACTTGGAGTTCAAATTGCTGGAGGAGATCAGCCTTGCTTTTCTTTTCTGCCTCCAGTTGCTGGTTCAGCTCAGCCTTGCTGTTGGACAATTCTTGATCAGAAGTGCTGAGTTCCTTTTGGTAGAACTCCAGTTCAGCTTGGGTTTTGGAAGATACTAACTCAGCATTAGCCAGTGCATCTTTCAGCTCTATCACTTCGGATCTTGCAGCAGCTAGCTTGATGTCAGAATCTTGTTTCCCAACTTGAAGTTTGGAATTTTCTTCCATAAGTGAGGCTAGCTTGGAATCTGCGTCTTGTTTTACTACCTGAAAGTTGGAATTGTCTTCAGTAAGCATGGCAACTTGAGACTTCAGATTGTTCACCTCAGCCTCCAGCCTGGTGAATTTCGTGCTGTTAGGTTTTGCCACCTCAGCTAAGTCGTCATAGACATTTTTGAGGTGGGCATTGGTCTGAGAGAGCTTCAAGAATCCGGCATGGAGCTCTTCAGCTCGTTTAAGGATGTTATATTCTTGGATCCGATACTGCAAAAGGTAGACTGGTTAGGAAAAGCATAAAGGATCAAGTTAAAAGATGGAAAGTAGTGTGAAATCATACCAGGACCATATTCCTTGCAAACAAGTTTATGGCAGTATTCCAGTCCAGACTGCCATATGTCTGCCAATCCCTAGGAAGTATTGACATTTCTGTCAATTTCCTAGCTATTTCAAGATATGTGGCAGTATTAACAAAGGCGAACTACATTGTCCTTTTACCCCGCTGCATTCGGGAAGAAGGTTCTCCCTTCGTTGCATTCTTTTCAGAAGATTCTCCTTTAGATGCTTTCACCCCGGAAGGCTTTTTCCCAGAAGCGCTTACCTCAGGGGTCTCTCCTAAAAGGTCAAAAGAGAGTACGGCCTCATCAGAAACCCACCTTGGAGGGGGCACATTCTCCTCTTCAGCAGCAGAAGAGGAAGGAATTGAAATGGGGGCATCAATTCCCCCACTCCCATCACCAGGTTGAGCTGAGGTTGAAACAGAAAATTGGGCCTCAGCTTGGAGGGGATTGTCAGAAGTTCCAACTGAAAAAGAAAAGATTTAAATGATTAAATAGAAATCAAACATATCCAAGACTAGAGCAGGACAAAAATTTTACCTGAACGTATCTGCACTTCAGACGAAGAGCTAGCAGAAGCCTGTTCTGAAGTAGAAGGTTGGCATTCTGTCTATTTTCTTTTCTTGGGGACCAAGTTCTTCAACCTTTCGAGGGTCCCAGATGCCATGATTTCTGCAAAATTCAAGGAACAAAATAATCAAAACACAAATACAATACCAAAATCAGTTAAAGATTTTCAAAATGTTGCTATATACCTCGAACTATCCTCAAGGCAATGGGGATGAGAGGACGAAAATTATGTTTTGGCCACAAATGTTTCAGGTCAGCAACCCCTATAATGTACCTATCAACTTTCCTCTAATCTATGGCCCAGCGCAAATGTAACAGTTGGGAGGCTTCATTGCAAAATTGTTCACTTGGTCTCCTATTATTTGCACTGCCAGTGTTCCAAAGGATTCCTTCAGGTAATCCTATACTCTTAACGAAAAAGAAATGCCCCCTCCAATCTTTGGAAGAGGAAGGAAGGTTTATGACAAAAAACCCCCACTATTTTGAGGTCTCCTATCGAAACAGTACCAACTACTCTCCTGCTTATATACAAATATCTCTTTAAAAACTGCAAGTGAGAAGTTCTTCTCAGCTGCCCTTAGATAGAGCAAGTAACTAAGAATAACCCTCAGTCCATTAGGCGTTATTTGGGGAAGCCTAAGTCTATAGGAGAACAATATTTAGAATAAGGGAGCCGGAATGGGTAAATTAAAACCAGATCTAAAATATTCCTCATAAACTGCCTCGTACCCAGCTGGGGGATCATAAGCAGTTTGATGAGGGAGGGGAAGAATGGGGGCGAAAGTACTCTTGTCAACATTATAATGCTGACATAGTTCAGAGAGGTCGGTGGCTTTCAAGGTACACATTGAGTTTTGCACCGAAGAAAAGGGCACCGTGGATTTTGAGGTAAAAGAAGAAGAAGCCATGAGTAAGCTAGAGAAAAGCTACAAAAGATTGAAGACTTAAGTTGAAAGAGCCGAAGTAAGGTCAGAGGAAAGCTTCGAAGAAGAAGAAAGTGCGACAGTGCAGCGAAATAATCTAGCGAGCGGAATAAAGGAAAAAGAAAAGAAGGAATTGGGGCAATTGTCCCTATTTATAGGTGAAAGAAAACGAGAGGTCACAACTTTTCGTTTGAAAATTCGAAGAGGCAGCGATTAAAGTTTTTCCCCTCGGGAGCTGAAACCGCCGAAAAGATAATGATGAGGTGTTGGAATTAGCGCTTACATTAAAAGCGGGAATTACTGCGCAAATAAACGGATAACCGCACAGTTAATGAAGATCCGACACGTCACGGGCTTATTAGAACAAGATTTGTCTGCTTTCGCAGTTCAGTTCAGCCACACAAAATCGGGGGGCAAATTGTTAGTGTATGTGCCCTAGGCCATGATTTGGATATTTATGTTATGCATTTATTATTAATAAAAGAGGTTTTATTATCATTATTGTTGGTTAGTATGTTACACAATTTTGATATATGTCCCTGATTCATTATTGTTATAGAGATAAAATAATTTATAATCAGTATGAGTATTGATTTGATAATCATGAGATGGTTATGTGTATGGTGATACGAATCAATCTCATAGATACTTTTTAGAGAACAGTGTATTGGATAGACCCATCATGAGATTACTACATGGATTAGCGTCATAAGTAAATCTCACGATAGTCATGTTTTAATCCTTTGACTTGAGATTGTCATAGTTTCCAACATAAGGACTATTATATTTTGAAATGATCAAACGTTATCCGTAATTGGATAATAATAATAAAGGTCATGATTGAATTTGATAGAAATTATGTAGAGGATATTGAATAATCAAGATAGAATTTGTCCTTCTCTTTTAAGAGTGATATCTTTGGGCCCCTCGATTAGTGAGACTGTGAAATGCATGGCCGTGCTCAAATGAATTGATAGTGTGATCAATATCATTTGTTTTATCAGTCTACTTAGAGATCGAGTAATCATATGTTTGAACAATATAAGTATGACGCTGACCATGACTTATGTTCAAACTAGATATCGTGTGACAAAGGGATTAATGCATGTACTATTATTAGGCTAGTTGGACTTTACTCGTATTAATTGGGTAGTTGTAATGCCTTGCTAGAGGCCAATTACGGCTTGTTGGTTTAATAGAGATTTAATCAACTGCCAATTAATATGGGCCTATCGGGTCACACACAAGAATGCGTAAGGCTGAGATTAATAATATTAATAATATTAATATTGGATATTAATTATTATTATTATTATTTTCGTTTTTTGGTGATTATATATATATATGTATTATCGGATAATAACGAGAGAATCCATATCTGATATGGATTTTGAATATCCTAATAGAATCCGTATCTGATATGGATTTTGATTGACATCAACTAATCCGATTAGAATTCGGATTTTGATGTCTACGTATGTGTATATATATTTGTGTATCTCGTATACACTACACACGAAAAATATACAGAATCATCAAAGAAACGCTAGAGCATTTTTTATGAAAAATCGAGTTCTTCAGCCGCGCCGTTTGAAGAGCTAGCACTCCGGGCGGAAGCATTCGTGTGGATACCGACAGAGGGTGTTCGTGATTTCGCACCTCTTCCATCTGCGGATTTCGAATCTTCGGAGGTAATTTTTGAGTTTTTTTCATCGATTAAACGAACAACATGGATCCTTGGTAGGAAATTGGAGATCAAGTTTTGTTTTTCCGCTGCGCGTTTTGCAGTGATCTCGTATGATTTCCTAACACAAATGATAAACCATAATTAAATCGTCTGTTAGTCAACAACAGTCAACGGTTCAGCTCCAATAGCTCAATACTCAAGTATTGCAGTTCAGCAGTTCAGCGTCCAAGCATGGCTGTTCAGCTTTGGCTACACTTCAGCAGGGCAACACGACACTTATTATATAACCAAAGGATATGCCAAGGCTTGCACCTCGGCACCAACTTCAGTTTATGTCCCGGTGCCACATTTCAAACCACTTCAGCTGGGCAAGGCCTAGTCATGCACTTCGGCAAGACTTGATCTTGCACTTCGGCAGAGTTCAGTTGGGTACTTCAGCAAAGGAACTCAGCACGACATTACCTTGTGGGACCATCCAACAGAAGTACAATTCAAATACAGTGACTACAGCTGGTTATTCAGTTTGAACACGCCAAGGTCACAACAGCCGACCTATTAGTCACATCAGCCAGGCTACTGGTCATATCAGCTGACCTACAGCGTCCTAGGCTTTCTGCCCAAGCAAACGTCTTATCCACTATCAGAAGCCAAAGGCGGGAAAAGGTCTATAAAAGCAAGCCAACCAAAACAAAGGAGGGGATCCGGAATTCAAACACTCAGATCCTAAAGTAAGTTCATACACATTGCTCTTCGGCCCATACTGTGAAACACTCTTAACTCACCTTCTAAATTATAATCTCAGTAAGATATGACCCAAACTGACTTGAGCGTCGGAGGGTTTTTCCCGGTGCCAACCCCCGGGACCTCTGACATGTGCTTTCTTGTGCAGAATATTTTAGAGGTTATTCCAGCCACAATTTTCAATCCAGTTAACAACTTTTCAAATAAACTGACGGAACTAATTTGAGGTCATCTAGACCCTTGGTGAAGATCCGGCTTCATCAACAGTAAAAATGTTACACTAGAAATAAAAGGGCGTTATCGGATCTCGCGTTTATTCAGGGTTTGGAGAGGGAAGCGATCTCATATATGCAGTCTTACCCTACTATGTGCAAGAGGATGATTCCGTGGCCCTACACTGTGCTCAAGAAGATGTTTCCGCAGCTCGAATCTATGATTTCAAAGTCACAAAACAACAACTTTATCAGTTGCTCCGAGGTGAGATCTCAAAAATATTACAGTAGGAATATTAAAATTCAAATTGTCACTAACGTTACGCAATTAATATACGTCCCTTTTTTTGTCTTTACCAAGTAATCAAACAATCAATTAATAAGATTTGTAATAGTAAATGAATAATTTATATACATATAAATATCATGTATGTGTTCTTTAAATTTTATCATCAAATACAAAAAATCACATGTAATTGACTTGATGTCGAGATTTTCCCAAAGAAAAAATTTCGGTGCTTATTGCAGATTCCGAGCCGAATCCGACTCCCTCACAGCCCAATATATCCTTCTTGTTTCCTTTCCTCTTCAACTATTTCTGGGCTCTTATGAAAAGGAAGTACTTTTTATTCTTTTGAATAATTCTTCTAATCGGAGAAACGATGAGCGGTAACGAATTCCGTTTCTTCTTATCTTGCGATATCAATCTTCCTCTCACTTTCCGAATTGATCAGTTGGAAGGAAAGCTGCGTTCTTTTGATCAATCCAATTCAGGTACGAGCAATTCATTAAACGAAAATAAGAGTTTATTGTGATGGTGGTAGAGCTAGCGAAGCTTCATGGGTCTTCCCTATTGAATTTTTATTGTTTCTGGGTTGCTTTTAGATGATGGGGATTCGACATTGGAGGAGATAGCGCCGGAGCTGTATGTTGAGTGCACGTTGTATCTTGATGGTGCCCCATTTGGACTTCCTATGAGAACAAGGCAATTGATTTGTGATTTTTTGCCTTTTGTCTTTTTCTATGCTTCTTTTTGGTCTTTTCTTTTATGTGTATTTTGCTGATTTTTGTTAGTTTAGTACAAGAACTGATTGGAGCTTTATTACAGATTGGTAACAAGAGGTCCTTCATATTGCTGGAATGAACTAATAACATTGAGTACTAAATATCGTGACTTGACAGCAAACTCCCAACTCGCTTTTACAGTAAGTATGCACTTCTACACACTCATTGAATATAGATGATTTTGTTGCTATACTGGAAACATTGACTACATTTTCCTTCTTGGTACTGGTTTTTAGACTTTAAGAGCTAAAAACAGCAGAATAAAAACTAGGAAGTTTATGAAAGTGGGAAAAAGGCTTCAGTTGCGATTATTGTTCAAAGCTTTACTTATCCATGGCCCATCGTATGTGTATTGGAAGTACATCTTGTTTTCTAGAGATTTTTCCGCTTAGTGGTGGCTGTCTATCTGACCGCCATCAGATGTGCCAAGACAGTATCATTTATTTTTATGAGAAGTTTATTGATCACATGGGGGATACTATTTGTCTTTCAAAATTATTCCTTTCATTGCACAACTTCCGTTCTGTCTTCTGTTGTTGATCCCTCTGTCTGTAAGTACAGGTTTGGGATGTTTCACGGGGAAAGAATGAAAGAGTGATTGGTGGGGCTACTGTTAGTGTATTTAACACAAAGAAGCAACTCAGGAGTGGGAAGCATAAGCTCCGTCTTTGGCAGGGCAAAGAGGCAGATGGATCTGTCAATACAACTACCCCTGGAAAGGTTTGTGATATTATTTGCGGATAACCAAAGATGTGATAAGTTTGGATTTTTTTTTTTTGGTTTTTTATCTGTTTTTTCCCCTTCTTCTGAAAGGTTTCAAAAGAAGAGCGTGGAGAAATGGAGCGCTTGGAAAAGCTTGTGAATAAGTACGAGAGAGGACAGATCCAGCGGGTTGATTGGCTGGACCGGCTGGCTTTTAAAGCTATGGAGAAGATTAAGGAACGCGAGAGCAATAAAAATGGAAGTTCCCATATATATTTGGTTACCGAATTTTGCAGCTTTGAACATCGAGTTGTTTTCCAGGTAGCCTGACTGTATGTAGCCTTTCATTTTTTTAATTTTTTTAATTCTTTAATTTTTTCTGGACTAAGTGACAGCTGCTTGTAACCTACTTTATCACTGTATGAGATCGTTTGCCTTTTCTATGTAGTAGTAAAGGAAAAAAAAAAGGTAAAGTCTTTTCTTTTAGTTGTCAATATGATTCTTGTTTGAACTCAAGTGGAAGCACCTTCTCTGAGGAATTTAAAAAAAGTTTATATGCTATCATTTTCTTTTGAGTAAAGGTTTTGGTTTTACAGACGCAGAGTTATCATTTCCCGGATGATTTCGTGAACTTGTAGCTTTAAGTTACTCTTTATTTTTGTTGGTCCGAGGAGAGGGGTAACTGATTGGTTAGGTTTATACCATATGTAACTCTTCCGTAAATGGTTCCCAGGAATCAGGAGCAAATTTCTTAATACCATCTCCTATCGCTTCAACCAATGAATTGGTTACTGTTTGGGATCCAGAAGTAGGGAAAATTAATCCCTCAGAGCATAAGCAACTAAAACTTGCAAGGAGCTTGAACCGTGGGATAATTGACAGGGATCTAAAGCCAAGTTCAACTGAGAGAAAGTAAGCACCGGATTATTCCCACCATTACCTACATTATGCGTTACCATGAAATGGTTTTTGCGTATTCTCTTGCATTCAATGTAGCTTTGGAATGTTTCCCCTTTTTTGGGGTAAGCATTACCATCTTGTTCCATGATGCTTATTAATTCAGTTTGCAGTCCATTCAATTTGGTGTAGAGGGTGATTGTTGTACTGAACAGGTTTCAAATATTGTAGAGGAAAAATCTCTCGAAATCCAACACTCTTACTTCCACATGGATGCTGTGTCTGTAAAAATGACGAATTGATAGTTCAACACTAAAACAAGTTGAATTGATTGAAAATTTTCTATCTTTAGGGTTATCATCTGGCCTGTCTTTGTTCTTGTTATTCAAATATGGTTCCTTGTGGTATTACTTTCTTTCTTTCGATGCAAATTAATGTGCTGCTGCATGGTTGCCAGGTCAATACAAAGGATACTGAAGTATCCTCCCACCAGGACATTAAGTGGAGACGAGAGACAACTTCTTTGGAAGTTCCGCTTTTCCTTGATGTCTGAAAAGAGAGCATTAACAAAATTTCTTCGATGTGTTGAATGGAGTGATGTTCAGGTATATCTTTTTCATCTTTCTATTGACATGGGTGTTCTGTCTGAACTTGTGTGTTTCTTGTCACTTTCAATCACCTGCCTTATTCCTAGAAAAAAAGGGACCTGCCTTCTGCCGCAGCCAGATTTTGATTCTATCACTGAGGGTTTGGTCAGGCCATTTTATCGTGTAGCACGCAAGCACAGCAGGTTAAAATAGCCAAATAAAAGACTTGTAACAAAATGGGGGAATGGCACAAAATTCCTTGTTCTGTCCGTATCCAGCTGATATTTTTTTTTGATTTTTTTTAATGCCGATTCCACCTAGTGGGAAAAAGTCATGAGTGTTTTTGTTGCTCCTTTTCTTTTATTTCCTAGCTGTTTTTGCTGCTTTGCTAGTGTATTTTCTTTTGTGCTCGCTTCTTTTTCTTTTCGTAAACTTGATACCAGAGGAGACCATACATAGGAAATCCTATTCCGGTTCCAATTTTTATATTTAATCGCCTCCGATGATAAACGTGGCTGCTACAATCTTGGTTCTTTTAACCCTCTCGTTGCGTAATTTTTGATATAGTGTGCCTTGCTAGGAGATTATTGATTCTTAATGTCGTTTGGTTGGTACTCTTTTGCATGGCAGGAAGCAAAGCAAGCACTAGAATTAATGGGAAAGTGGGTGCCAATTGATGTTTGTGATGCTTTGGAGCTTCTATCTCCTGTTTTTGAGAGTGAAGAGGTCAGGCATATATGATGATTCTTGCTTCATGAGCACATCTATTAACTTCAGTTTTTCCAGATGAGTTGATTATTTGTTATACCGTCTTTCAACAGAGAATCCAATAGGAGATATTTTTACAAAATTTATTGATGAGCTTTTATGCACATGCATACAAAAAAGTGATCTTGGATTGATCTTTCATTCTTTTGATTCTTTTACTAGGTCCGGGCATATGCTGCAAGTGTTCTCGAAAGAGCTGATGACGAAGAGCTTCAGTGTTATCTTCTTCAGCTTGTTCAAGCTCTTCGGTTTGAGCGTTCTGACAAATCTCGATTATGTCATTTTCTTGTGCAACGTTGTATGACTGCCATTTTAAATACTTATAGCAGCAAACATAGGTTACTTTTGAGCTTTACTGCACAGTATTTAATGGAATTTTGAATTTTGTCGCAGCATTGTCCAATATAGAACTGGCTAGCTTTCTCCGCTGGTATGTTGCAGTGGAACTCCATGATCCTGCTTATGCAAAGCGCTTTTATGCTACATATGAGGTTCTTGAAGAAAGTATCCTGAAGGTCTGTGATCACAATTTGCCTTTATGATTTGTTGGACTCCCGTCATTTCTACATCTCTTTTTAGTGGTGGTGTCACATGTACATTGAGCATTGAATGTGACGCCTCATACATGTCATTTGGTTTTTTTTTTTTGGCCAATTTTACCGCTCTTACAGTTTGAGAATGTAGTCCAGCAATTTGTGGCTGCCTTTTCTGCCACAATTAATTGATGCATTTTATGGAGATAGATTCTTATCCAATTATTTAGGCTAATCTATGTTTTCGGTGCAATTTACTGTGTTCCAGTTGTAGATATAGGCTGGTAGGTGTCTCTTTTCTGATACCTTCGCTGTTTCTAGAGCTGATGTATGTCTGGATTATAGCAGTTGGGACTTGGTATGAATGAAGAAGGAGATGGTTTTAAGTTATGGCAGAGCTTGGTCCGGCAGACGGAATTGACTGCACAGTTGTGTTCTATAATGAGAGATGTTAGAAATGTGCGTGGTGGAACACAAAAAAAGATAGAAAAGCTTAGACAACTTTTATCTGGCCTTCTCAGTGAGCTGACATACTTTGATGAGGTAATCTTATTGCACCCTTTTTCTGGGTCCTGTCAATACTTCATGAGATGCTTGTCTGGTGATTTTTTACTTGCATATATTTAGTTCACTTGATTCTGTTATTCTTTCGTGTTCCTGTGATGTGCAAAGCAGATGCTTGATGTTCTGAAGTATCTACGGTTATGATGGTTTTTTTATATATGTTTTTTAAAATAATTTAACTTTCAGCCAATACGGTCGCCATTAGCTCCAGGTGTTCTCATCACTGGGATCATCCCTTCAGAATCATCAATCTTCAAAAGTGCTTTACATCCTTTGAGGCTTGCATTTCGGACAGCTAATGGTGGTAACCTCAAGATAATATTTAAGAAGGGAGATGATCTTAGGCAAGACCAGCTGGTAAGGGTTTAAAATTTTAAAATAATTTTTGAGATCCCTTTGAATTGTTTGTTTGTATCTTCTTGTCGCATACACAATGTAGAAGCTCCAGGTGCAGATGCCTGTGGAATTTGTTAAAAATTCAGCTGTGTTTTCTCTTACAGGTTATTCAAATGGTGACACTCATGGACCGTTTGCTGAAGCTGGAAAATCTTGATTTGCATTTGACTCCATATAGGGTTTTGGCAACTGGCCATGATGAAGGAATGATGGAATTTATTCCATCTAAATCATTGGCACAGGTATTATGCAGTTAATGTAAATTCCTTGGTAATATATGTAGACTTAATTACAGCTTTTGTGACCCCTTGATCTGCTTTATTGCTACTAAAGTAGAGTCTGTATTTGCTAATTATAGACTGATAATCTCAATCCGAAGTTCTAGTTCTGGATCTGAGATTTGCTTCTTTGTAATTGGCTCCTGACAATGTAAACCTCTCTTGTTAGCAATTAAGGTAGTTATAAAATATTTCCCAGCCTAAATTTCATTCATATATTAGGCACATATTGGTGGGTTTTCTTCTCTTCCCTTATTGACTTCAATAGCTATTCCATTTTTGATTTGTTTTTGAGGTTGATTATCATGTAATGCCCGAGTTGACATGTATGCTGCACGTATAACAGAACTTCATACATAATTTGCATGTTTAATCCTCATACCTCTAAAGCATAGGAATGAGCTAGCTACTTTTCCGTTCAGAGTATTTGTATCAAATTTTTGGCTTAGTTGCATTAAGATTGATCCTGATACAATTTACTGCCACTGTAGTACATTTCTCTGGTGTGATGCTTATCTTTCTGGGATTACAACAGAGATATGAGATTTGTTGTTCTGTTGTTGGGTTGTTCTGCACTCTTTCACTGATTCCTTTACTGATTACTGTCGCAGTAATTAAAATATGCAGTGGTTTCTTCCATTTTATTAGATTCTCTCAGAGCATCGTAGCATAACAAGCTACCTGCAAACGTTCCATCCTGATGAGGACGGGCCATTTGGAATCACAGCTACTTGCCTTGAAACATTCATAAAAAGCTGTGCTGGCTATTCAGTTATTACCTATATTCTGGGCATTGGAGACAGGTGCTGTTCCGAAATCTGGATTTCTCTAACTTAATGTACTGTAAAACCTTATTCCCTAGATATGACTTCAAAACTTTCAAACTTTAGTGTATGCAGTCTAGAACAAATTGAGTTCCTGTCAATTTGCGAGCTCATCATTTGCTTACCTCTTTTCTGTTGCTCTCTTTTAGAACAGTGGGTGAAAAGTTCTCTGTTTTCCTATTTCCATTTGCAGACAAATCATGGTTCACCCCAGCATATATTTGTTTCTGGCCTTATTCGAGTACCATTTAACTATTTGTTTAAGATCCATAGAAACAGTTTATGTATCATCTTGCATGCCGACAGCAGTAGTTTGCTCTGGTATTTTTTCAGTTGTTTGTGTTGTGGAAGGAGAAGACAATTGCAATCACTTTTCTAGAAATCTGGAAAAGCAACAAAACGTCTCTGATATAATTCATGAAAGTACAGTGTTTTTCTCTCTATTGGCTGTGGGGATTTAAAGCCGCTCCTAAAGTTGAAGATCCTTTTTCTCATATCCCGCTTATGCATGTCGGTAGAATTAACACAGATGACCCTGTCTTTTCATCTGTCTGACTATGCTCATTTTTTCTTGTTGATAGGCACCTTGACAATCTTTTGCTTAGGGATGATGGGCGGCTTTTTCATGTTGATTTTGGTTTTATACTAGGACGTGATCCAAAGCCGTTTCCACCACCTATGAAACTCTGCAAAGAAATGGTGGAAGCTATGGGTGGAGCAGAAAGGTATATTTGACATCTCTAAAATAAACTTCTTGCCCCCACCCCCTCCCCTTCTATATTAACCCCGATCTAGGTTTTCTGCCCAATATTATAGCCACTAATGTCTTAGACAACATGTTTTTGTACATTTATGTGAATCAAAGTTGATATGTTCTGAGACATAACGATATACGAGGATCTGACTCAAGTGATACAAATGTTTTCTTCTCTTGCAGCCAGTATTATACTAGGTTCAAGTCATATTGCTGCGAGGCATACAATATCCTTCGGAAGTCAAGCAACTTGATATTGAATCTGTTTCATCTGATGGCAGGTTCAAATATTCCTGATATTGCTTCTGATCCTGAAAAAGGCATCCTGAAGGTATACTTGGAAAAAAGAAGTAATGCATAAATAGATATAATATAATAAAAAAATTGAAAAAATTCATTGTCTTTTGTGTTGGATTTCAGATTTTTGTTCTGTCTTAATTCTTTGTTGAATAATATATACATAATTTGGTTCTTTTTTTCCTTGTTTGCCTAGCTACAAGAGAAGTTTCGGCTGGACCTGGACGATGAGGAGTGCATACATTTCTTCCAGGATCTCATTAATGAGAGTGTCAGTGCTTTGTTTCCCCAAATGGTTGAGACTATACATCGTTGGGCTCAATACTGGCGGTGATGAGGGGGCTTACATGTTTTTGTGCTTAACTATTGATTGCTAGATACCCCTGTAACATCTGCATCTCATGGCGCAAGTAAGTGGAATTTGTTCTTGTGCTCAAATTTAAAATAAAAGACAATTCTTCGTTTCCTGGTCTGTCTTGCCTTCTGAGCTCCCATTAACCACGATGTATTTGGTTCTGATTTGTTTAAATGATTATTTTTCTTTCCCTGTCTCTTTTGTAGCTTCTGTTCACGTACCTGAGTTGTTCACTGGACAGAATGACGACGATTATGTGTGGTTAACCGTGAAGAATGTCATTGTGGATAGAAGATTTGAGCTTGATTTTGGGTTTCAGACTTTGAGTCCTGTGTATATTGTGAAAAACAGGGAGACCTCTGAGGTAGCTCGTTTTATGTGGCTGGCTGTTGATGGTGGATCGGCGCGCAATGGTGTACCCCGTGTCTCAACCATGTGCCTGGATTCTTAGAGTTAGTCCGCTATTAAACTGTTATTAGACTCTCATTAGTTGGATTAATAACTTCTTGAAATTTATTTGTTTCTATTTGTTAGGACAATCCACACTGGTTTAGTTGAGAATAGAAAGGCACTTCAGCCAATCTTGTATATAACAATGTATGTATACACGTAAAGTGAGTTCAAGTTAATTTAATAGATCGTTTGTTTAGCTTTGGTATTCCTTGGTTGCATCTCCTCTTTCTCAAGCAGAACTCCGACTTGCCGTTGACTTGTCAATCGCGAGTCGGTGTCCGTCATTGTCCCATCTTGTGCTTATTCTTTTCAGACAACATCCATATGGCATGGCCCATCTCGAAATGCAGATTTGGTAGGCGACAGCTCCATGGAGGGGTATAATATTCTTTGTTCATTCTAAATTTCTCAGGCAACTGCGTCCTTAGGTAACATGACGAACTCTGTATGACTGTAGAGAGATTCTTTAATACAATCAAGAAGCAAACAAAAGAACTGTGTTCCAAATGGTTAGAAGTCCATAGCTTATGTCTGTACTGACCAAATATCCACTCTACGGGGAGGCTTTTCTGTTTGTATTTATTAAATTCTTTTACTCACACACTAGCACATTCTATCCTTATTATTGTGTAATCTATGTAGGTACATATAAAACCGGGGGTCTTGCTGGAAGCAAATTCTATTGTTCTCTTCAGATCCTAGCGATACCTTTTGCTGTCGTTGGGATATACTGGTTATGTGGTGTTGTAGAGAGACTGATATCGGTCTTCCTGCCTCCAAGTGGTTAGAGGGCGGGTAGCTGTATCCTGTAACTACGAGGCTGTGTCCGATCCACCAAAATGACCTCAAAAACTAATATGATGATGAAAATCATGTGATAGCTACCATATCAAATTTACACATGGTCTTTAATTATACGAGTTTTTACCAGTTAATCTGCTCTTCTTTCTTCTTCTTTTCCATTTTTTTTCCATTTTCCCTTTTGGTGATGTGCTTCTCATTTTTCTAAAAAGGTCTATTTGTAAATCGAATATTCTTTGTTTACTTGACTGAATCAAACCAATGCAAAATTTAATATTTAAAAGTTTAAGGTCAACGACAAATTCTTTTTGTTTTTGATAAATATACATCTTTACTATTTTAACATTACTGATTTCATCTCATTATCCATTATTGATCATTAATCACGTAATAATGTGTTTATTTATCAAAAGATGGTATGTATTCATCGTTGATAAAAGTATAATCAATCAACATAAAACTTATGCTAGTTTTATAAATAATTGTAATATGTGATAAAAGTTACGTTTAACCAATAACACAAACGCATAGAGAAGAGATGTTGCGTGATTATGTTTCATAATTTTTTTATCTCTTATTCAAGAACATCCCAATTCGTTTCATAATTCGCAATCAATCAAATACAACAATATTACTTCATTATTTTAGAGTCTCATGACTATAGCGGGATATGGAAAGTCAGATGTACGCAAGGGCTGTAAATGAACCAAGTCGTTCGGTTGTTCGGCTCGTTTGTTTGAGCTCGAGCTCGAGCTCGGCTCAGATAAAAGGTTAATGAATAGAGTTTGAACACCTTTTTCTGTTCGAGCTTGGCAATTGGCACCGTTCGTTTAAGGTGTTCGGCTTGTTAATGTTGTTCGTGAGTTAAACGAACCAAGCCTGAACAAGTAAATATGTTTGTTTAAATAAACGAACAAGCTCGGCTCGTTCGCTAAGTTAAATAAACAGAGCTTGAGCAATGCAATGCTCGGCTCGTTCGGCTCGTTTACAGCCCCAACATATCTATGTTTTAAACACAGGGAGGTTGTTTACCGATGACTCATAATAAAAATTGCGTCAAAAAAAACAAAATAAGAAGTACAACCAATTTAGCGAATCATTTTGATTTACTCTATTATTTTTTTTCAAAAAATGTGTCCTAAACTCCGTTAAAAAGGAAAATTTGCAATCAATCAAATAATAGTACTAACTGTAAGAACAAACGTGGCAATGATCTCGATTGCAATGTACAACTCTCCGTAACCAATACCAACGGTAGACAAAGCAACTGCCGCTTCAATTATAAGCAGGGGCAACTCCGTAATTCTAATGGCATATAGTCTCACCCTTTATTTACGACCTCAGGTTGAATATTCTCCTTCTCATGTTACGCGTTGGTCTCAGGCTTTCTCATTCCCTGCCTTCTATTTTCACTCAGATCCCTCTCCTCTCTCGCCTTCTCAGGTAAATCCACGTTTCTACTTTCTTTTTTTCCGTCTGTTTTCTCTAGATTTATCTTCTATGTAACGCGCTTGCTCCTGATGCAGCTTTTGAATCTGATGCCTGTTTTTGAATTTTGACTCAATTGCGATCTTTTTGTTCGAAATGGTTTTGTTATTTGATTAGAAGTCTGATTGAGTTTTTGACGTCAATTTTTGTGATGAAACGGTATGAGGTTCGTTCTAAGGAGTATCTGGTGATGATTTAGTGTTCGATGCAATTTATGCTTCTGATTTCTGATTTAGCTTTGGACGAATGCCAGTTCTTCGGTAATTGATGGTCTATTCTTGTTACATGATCTGACATATAGATGTTAGGATGGAGGCATCTTGAATGGTGCTGATAGTTTGTAATAAAGATTGATTGTAATATGATGCTATTGCTGATTTAGATTCTTAATAAGGTTATACCGAAAAATAGAGGTTCGCTTGTTTCTGGAGGAATTGATAAATGCTTCAGTGTCTTTCCTGATCAATTATGCCTTTTTAGACCTCTCTTGTCTTTGTATGTGTTTGTTAATTGATTGTTGAATACACATGTCCTGTCATTTGCTAGTTTGCAATCTTAGACCTGGTAAGAATGTGGTTTAAATTGTTTCCTTTGCGATGTGTAAGCTGCATTATAAAAGATGTAAACAAAATGAAAGTGTTGTTAACGGTGTATAATTCTGCAGGATTAATTTTTTAACAAAGCAAAATGGAGCTGAGCTTCACGAAGCTTTTTAGTCGGCTCTTTGCCAAGAAGGAGAAGAAAGGCAGATACTATAAGGACATTTGTTCTATTTCCGATCGCGTGGGACGTTAGGGGAATGTGGTGGGGTTAGTAGTGGGAGAGGCAACTGGGCAGTGGGAGTGGAGGTCGCAGGAGGGGAAGCTTTCTTTTTTATGTTTTGCTTCCCTGCTGTTGAAAAGATATGTTCTTTAATATCTGCAAGAGGTTTCATTCGCATAATTTCACTTGTTTTTCGGTATCAAGTTTTATTGTGTATGCTAATTCTTTTACACATAAGAAAGCTGCTGTATTTCATTCATCAAACGCTCCTAGATTTACTTCCGAGGTTAATCCCACTAAAATTTTGGCAAGCGTGTAGAAAGAAGTTATCTTGATGATATTAGCCATGGGCATGTTGGAGCTCCGGAGGGTGGTTTGCAACAATTTTGTAGCTTCGATGAAAAAGTTAGAAATTTTGTCGATTCAGACGAATTTGAAGGGTTAGATGAGGAAGGGGAAAATGCTAGTGGAGATACTGATGTTGATGATGATGATGATGGTTTTCGAGCTCTGGGTTCATATAAGAAAGATAGAAACCAAGAGGAAACTGCCAGAAGGAGTGTTTTTCATGGTGTTGAGGAGGAAATGAGACACCCTTTAGTGAAAGAAATTTGGAGGTTGATTGATCTCAGGGCAGGATGGAGTACCAAATTCGAATTAGAGTTGAGGAAGCTGTTGAGAAGTTTGAAACCGTTGCAAGTCTGTGCTGTACTGAGGTCTCAGTCTGATGAAAGAGTTGCACTGCAGTTCTTTTATTGGGCAGACAGGCAATGGCGATATAGACATGATGAAGTTGTGTATTATGCAATCCTTGAGATTCTTAGTAAGACCAAATTGTGTCAAGGAGCTAAGAGGATTCTTAAGCTAATGAGGAAAAGGAAAATTGAGCGTCGGTCTGAGGTTTTTGGCTATGTAATGGTTTCCTTTAGTCGAGCTGGACACATGAGGAAGGCAATGCAGTTGTTGACTGTCATGCAAAAATCAGGTGTTGAGCCTGACTTGTCAATATGTAACACTGCAATATATGTTCTAGTGAAGGGGAATAAGTTGATGAAAGCTTTGAGATTTCTGGAAAGGATGCAAGCTGTGGGAATCACACCTAATGTTGTTACATACAATTGTTTAATAAAGGGTTATTGTGATATGCATAAAATCGAAAGTGCATTAGAGCTGATTTCTAGTATGCCCTCTCGAGGTTGTCTTCCAGATAAAGTTAGTTACTACACCGTGATTACTTCTCTCGGTAAAGAGAAAAGAATTGATGATGTGAAAGAGTTATTGGAGAAGATGTGGACCCATAGCAATTTGTGTCCAGACCAGGTGACTTATATAACTATTGTCCATGTCCTTTCCAAGCATGGTCATGCCGATGAAGCTCTGGAATTTCTGAAGGAAGCAGAGGAAAAAAGATTTCATGTGGATAAAATAGCGCACAGTGCAGTAATAAGTTCCTTTTGTCAAAAAGGAGAGATTGGAAAAGCAAAAGAACTACTTAACGAAATGTTTACCAAAGGTTTTCCTCCTGATGTAGTGACTTATACTGCTGTTGTCGATGGCTTTTGTCGTGTAGGAGAGATTGATCATGCTAAGAAGTTGCTCCTGCAGATGTCAAGACGTGGTTTAAAGCCGAATACAGTATCCTATACTGCCTTGTTACATGGTCTTTGCAAAAAGGGGATGTCCTCTGAAGCACGGGATTTGATGAAAGCAAGCGAGGAAGACTGGTGGAAGCCTAATACAGTGACATACAGTGTCCTCATGCATGGGTTTCGTAGGGAAGGGAAGCTGTTAGAGGCCTGGGATTTGGTCAGAGAAATGATAACAAAGGATTTTGTCCCAAACCCAGTTGAAATCAATCTGTTGATTCAGTCCTTTTGTCAAGAAGGCAAAATTAATGAAGCCAAGAAATTTATGGAGGAATGTCTGCATAAAGGATGTGCCGTTAATGTGGTGAACTTTACCACTGTAATTCATGGATTCTGTCAACATGATGAAATTGATGGTGCTCTTTCAGTCCTTGATGACATGTATTTAAATAACAAGCATCCTGATGTTGTCACTTATACAGCATTAATTGATGCACTGGGAACGAAAGGTAGAATAGACGAAGCTAGTGAACTGGCAAAGAAAATGCTCCACAAGGGATTGATTCCTACTGATGTAACATACCGCGTGGTCATCCTTAGGTTCTGTCAACATGGCAGGGTGGCTGACTTGTTGACATTGTTAAGCACGATGCTTCTCAGACAGAAGTGCAAAACAGTGTACAATCAAGTCATTGAAAAGCTTTGCAGGTTTGGGAACTTAGATGAGGCTTACAGGCTGTTGGGAAATATCCTTAGAACGGCTTCAAGAACTGATGCCAATACTTGCTCCATTCTTATGGAAAGTTACTTGAAGAAAGGAGACCCAGTCTCATCCTATAATATTGCTTGTCGAATGTTCAAACGGAATCTTATACCAGACCTTAAGTTATGTGAAACTGTAACCAAGAAATTGCTGTCAGAGGGGAGAGCAGACATGGCAGATAGGTTAATGCTACATTTTGTGGAGCGTGGCCGGGTTTCACCTCAGTGTTAATAATTTCTAGCAAACCTGCTGTATGGATTTGCAGTAGCATCAGCTGCGAAATTTGAACTAGAGATGCAGGCATGAAGATTCTGGATGTATTGATGTTCCTAGTCAAAAGTTCCTCAAGCAAGCAGGTGTTGAGAAAATCCTAGCGACAGACATTCCACCTAGGCGCAGCTCCATTGAAGGTTTTGGCCTTAAACTCTTCCATGCAATTGTGAATTTGTTTCTTGTCTTTTAAGTACTTAATGTTGAATTGCATATTCTTTATTAAAACCAGTTTGGTCATTAGAAGTTTTTCGTTTATTCTTTGCTTTGTTCCTTTGTTATTGAAGATTAGAAAAATGACACATACAACAACATTACCCCATTGCCTTAGAGGTTCTCGCCTATGCCGGGTATGGGAGGTCGGATGTACGTAACCATACTTATGTATTAAAAACACCCAGAGGTTGTTTTCCGATGACCCATAATGATGCGCCAAGCTGTGTCGATCAACTGCTACTTCACAATATAAGAAGCGCAACCAATTTAGCGAGTCATTTTGCTTTATTCCATCATATTTCAAAGTCAAGGAAGAGTGTGCCCTTGACTCCATTGGAAATGGAAATAAAAAATGACACATAACCAATTTTTACCACCACCAATATTTGATTGGTTGGGGAGTTTATTAAGTTTGCCAATCTTTTAAGAAGCTAATGATCAATTCCAGTATGATGCGTAAAAATGGTGGCATAAAATTTGTAATATGTATCAGTACTCAAAAGATTACACCAGAATTTATTCTTCCAATCATGGAAATGGTGATTGACATCAATTGACCTTCTCTTTTGCAGGAAATTCTGTGCAATGATTGTAATAAGAAGGGATCTGCGCCCTTCCATTGGCTGTATCACAAATGCAGCTATTGCGGATCATATAATACCAGGGTGATCAAGATTGAACCATCTCCAAATTGCTCGACCTAGTCTACCTGCAGTGCCCCTTCAAATGTCTTCTTCATCAATTCAGTGCGTTCATATATACATCAGCAACACGGCAAGCATTGTACATAGAGAATCACATAACGTCCATATTGTCAAAATAGTCGACCTCAACAGCAAAGACTATTATTGTTCCTCAAAAGTAGTAGTATTATTTGTTATGAAGCACCTGAAGAACCCCAGATGCAGAGTAATAACGCCCCAGTTTTATAGCAGGGACCGTTGCCAGGGATGTAATTAACCCCAGTCGCTATTTCTAGTAGTTCGTCGTAAGTG
>AP025067.1:29356634-29372282 GCA_036186865.1 Eustoma russellianum | reverse complement strand
AGATTTTTTGGGGAGGTGAAAAGGCAGGATTTAAGAATAGGGATCTTGAAGGAATTAGAAGGGGATGGTGGGTTCAAAAATGGGGGGGGGGACGTCGGTTCCAGTTTTGAGGAGAGACCCCTATGAAGTTTTGTCTGTATCAAGGGATTCTTCTGATCAGGAAATCAAGACTGCTTATAGAAAGCTTGCTCTCAAGTAAGTTCTTGACCTTTTTGTTTCTTTATTTATTTGTAATTTGAACGTATCATTTCAACATGTCACGAATGTAGGTTTACTTGTGTGTCCTTTTAATTGTTTGTTTCTTCTTCTCCCTTTTGGTACTATGTTTCTGAAATTGGTAGTTCATTTGAGATGCTTTCGGAGTGAGGCTCATTTCGTGAATTTGAACCTGGATTTGAAGATTTTATTGCCTCTGAGTGTCTGGGATATGTGATTGATCACACTTTTCAGAGTGAACTTGGAATTGCACCTATTCTATATGGTCTATGGCAGGAGAGAAATTGGTATTCTAGATCAGTGTATGGGCCCTGTACTCTTAGCTGAAGTAATATCAGATGGCATGAGGCTCTATTTTGGTACTTGGAGTGACGTGAGGAAGTGTTAAAGTACATTGGCGAATTGCCTTAGCTGTAACATTGATCAGGATGCCATATGGTTCAAAATTGAGGCAACATGGGTCTGTTTTTGCCAATGGTGTTTTTCTGAATATTTGTTCCTTGGTATGTACAGTTTTGTTACCTTGTGAATGAATTATGGATGATTTTGATGAATGGATTTAAAGTATGCAAGATTAAAATTTTAGGACTTTGACAAAAATCAGGATGCTCGTCTTACTGTAGAATGTTTAAGGGATGATTTATTTAGTTGAATTCTTATGGAGATGTGAAATGATTTTGTTGAAGACAGAATTGAACCATTGCCTTGCGTTATATGTATTATTTGGCTTGGTTTGATGTTTAGTTCTTGGCATATGAATTCGTGTTGTCTCCTTGCGTTTCTGGATGATGGAATACAACCTAAGAGTGTAAATTGGTTTAAAGACTGAACTTGGTGGAGGTGTGAATCTAATTCTTGATTGGTAAGAAAACACTTTTTTGCTGCCTTGCAGGTATCACCCTGATAAAAATGCTAGCAATCCGGAAGCTTCAGAGCTGTTTAAGGAGGGTGGCTTATTCATATAGTATTTTGTCTGATCCTGAAAAAAAGAAGACAATATGACAGTTTGGGCTTTGAGGTACTCCTTTCTTGTCTATAAAAAACTTGGATGGACTAGATTATTTACATGAAACTGAACTATAGAATGGTTAAATGACTTAATTTCCATCCATTTCATTAAGCACACATCTTGTTTTGTTGTTTATGTTATCGGTGTAGTATACTTAATTTCTCGTGATGTAAACTTGTAACGAACTAGCTATTGATAAATTGTCTGGAGTTCCCATGGAAAGGTAAGATGCTGCAAATATCAAGGAAAAGCGCTAGCTTTCGTGCCTATGTTTCAGAATGTTTTACATTTGTTCTCTTATTTAATCTATTTTGCATATTTTGTCCTGGCTACATCATATTTGATGCATTTTGAGATCGTGTTTTCTGTTCCTTTTATCTCTTGTCCCGTTATTTGCTTAGACCTCTTGGACATTTTTCTATGATATGTTAGTCGACGTTTCCATCATTAATGTATTGTTTTTTCAAGTTTCTGCTGTATTGAGACACTAAAGGATGGATAGGATGTGTAGTTGATTAGAAAGGAGATCCAGGTTTCCCATCAGTTTCTACTCCTGCTTACTGCTTATTTGGAACCTTACTATGAGATTGTCCTAATCTTTTTTTTTTTTGAAGATTTTTCTTAGGCGGTAGATGTAAGTATTTATTCGTGATGCATTCAATGAGTGATTGAGCACAATTCATGTGTTCCTTGGTGGTTGATACATGATATGTCTTGTTGCATATACGAATAAAGAATATCTGTTTGTTTCTGGAGTCGATTGTGGTCGTCTATCTCTTACCGGTTGATTATTCTGTTCTTGAATTAGGCCCTTGAAGCGGATGGAATGGATATGGAAATAGATCTATCCAACCTTGGAACCGTCAACACCATGTTGTGAATTCGGCTCGTTTACAAACAATTAAACGAACCCAAACCGCTAAGTTTTCATAAGAGACACAAAAGCATTACTATGCACTACTACATTACTATTACATTACTGCACTGCTACATTACTGCACTTACAGCACTACTTATTCTCCCCCTAAATCATCAAAAGAAGGGAAACCAAAGGGGAAAACTAAGTTCAAGGAAGCTGAACAATGTTTGGTTCATCATCAAACATTACTGCACTTACTGCACTGCTACATTACTACCACTAGAAAGATTCACCTAAAATTACTGTCTGCCTGTCAAGATGCAATAAGTAACATAGAAATTCAGAATGCTTGGATGTCTAGTTGCTTTGTCAATCTCGCAGGCCAGAACGATTCCTAGCAACACCCTGTTGACTAGTGACAATTTTTAGAGTTGCTTAGAGGAAAGAAAGCCTAACTCTGTTTTAGCTACTTCCTCTGTCAAATCATAGGCTTCATCAAAAACCAAATACTTCAAACTTATCTAACCTTTCATTGTGAACTTGAGGTACATTACAGAATTGAAAGGATCAAGGAGTTTTGACTGGATTTAGGAAGAGAAATGAAGGAGAATGACTAGAGAGTGAAGAGAGACAGTTTAAGTGATTGATAACGTTCAAACTGATAGCAGCAATGGACAATTGGGTTTAAAGCAACTAATGGAACATTGAACCACAATGGTAATGACAGGGCACTCAAAGTCAAGAGAGATTTGTATTTTCATACCATTATGAGAGTAAAGGGTAGTGGTTATTTATGGTGGGGGTTACACATGTCACGTGTCGGGCGGTCCCAAAGGGGGTGGGAGGGAGGGGGTTTAGAGGAAGGTACACTATTATTATTAAGCGAAAAAATAGGGAAAAAGGCTGCCGGTCCAAACATACCCCAACCGATCCAATTTACTGATTCAAATGGGATGTCCCTTTAAAGGAACTATAGACTGTATCGTGTCTGTCGGTCCGGATCCTCTAATGCAGGAATAGTAATTACAACCAAGCGTTCAAGTCCATAACTCATTAATATGTTCCAGAACCTTTCAACAACAGTTAACATCTTGTATATAGCATAACTCCTAAGATAGAGGGTCTTATTCTCGTCCTATAACGTGAGTAAATCATGCATTTTCGGTCTCAACTCCTCAACAACACCAGTATCACTATCAAGAGATTCCATAAATACATATAAATATGATATAATATATTAAATGCAAATACAAGGTAATCAACACAAATTAAACAAAATATAAACATAAATACATTATATTTAAAAGATAAATAACAATAATTAAATACAACTATGTGTTCATATAATTTCAAAGCCAGTAAATAATAATTATTAAATTCTATACGTTCATGGAATTAAAACTAATAAATAACAATAACTAAATACTATTATACTTCATTCAATGAAAACCGATAAATATAATAAAAAAATAATAAAACATTCTTATAATTAAAAAGATTAATAGAAATGGACAAGTAAATGCATTTATAATAATAGAAAAATAAATTTGTTTTATATAATTTAAAATAATAAATAGTAATAAACAATATTCATGTTATTACAGTAAATAAAATAAATAATATTCATGCAGTTAAAACATTAAATTATAATAAGTAAATAATTTAAAAACATTAAATAAATAATTCATAATTTTAACCTGTCTATATTCAGTTGTATGTAGATCACGTCAGCACGTTGTTTGTTCTCTTAAATTTCACAAAAATGTAAACGAGGAATATTAAAAAATGATCGGACATTTATAAGAACCGTAGTAGGTTATTAGACGGTCATGTCACACCCACTTTAAAACAGTTTTCTGTATCCATTTTAGAGCTCCACGTTTGTGTCAAAAACCGTTTTACGCCGCTGTGCAGTTGCTCCATGATTTTGTCAAAATTGTTTTACGGTCGTTGTATATTGGTACCTAAACGGTCTATTCTAAAACTGTTTTGTTGTCACTGTGTAAGATCTTACCCAATCTAGAAGGCCGCTGGAATCCTGATTTACATCCTCCACGTAGCTCCTTAGGGCTGGGGCAGTGTGAGCCCTTTTTTAGTTGGGGTTTAACCTTTTGACAAGAAGAGTTCCCTATACACATAAAATCAATTCTTTCTGGAATGCTACGACAACATTATTTAAGCATTTCTTTACACAATCATTTTTTTACTATAAAAGCAGCTACATAAATCAATCATATTGTTCTATTTTACGTTTTATTTATTTATGGATCAATTCCTGATTTCCTTCCAGCAATAAAAGGGGAAAAAAAAATAAAAGACACCCACGTCTCTTCCGGTGACCTGTCGATGTCTCCAGTGTTCTATTTCATCGCCGGAAAGGCGAAAGTAAAGAGCTTGTAAACCAGATAGACTTTTGGCAGGAGAAGAAAGGCAGATACTATAAGGACATTTGTTCTATTTCCGATCGCGTGGGACGTTAGGGGAATGTGGTGGGGTTAGTAGTGGGAGAGGCAACTGGGCAGTGGAGTGGAGGTCGCAGGAGGGGAAGCTTTCTTTTTTATGTTTTGCTTCCCTGCTGTTGAAAAGATATGTTCTTTAATATCTGCAAGAGGTTTCATCCGCATAATTTCACTTGTTTTTCGGTATCAAGTTTTATTGTGTATGCTAATTCTTTTATACATAAGAAAGATGCTGTATTTCATTCATCAAAAGCTCCTAGATTTACTTTCGAGGTTAATCCCACTAAAATTTTTGGCAAGCGTGTAGAAAGAAGTTATCTTGATGATATTAGCCATGGGCATGTTGGAGCTCCGGAGGGTGGTCTGCAACAATTTTGTAGCTTCGAAAACTGGAATGCTAGGGTGTCGTCCAGCAGATACACCTACTGAACCAAACGTGAAGTTAACCCTTGATAGAGGAGAAGAAGTAAACCAAGGGCAATACCAACGGCTCGTGGGTAAACTTATTTATTTGTCACACACTCATCCTGATATTGCCTTTGCAGTGAGCTTGGTGAGCCAATTTATGCATTCACCAAAGACACAACACCTTGAAGCAGTATTTCGGATACTGAGGTACCTAAAGAAAACTCCAGGTAGGGGCCTATTTTTTGGGAAAAACACGGAAAGGGGACTTAAAATCTATACAGACGCAGATTGGGCCGGATCAGCAGTGGATAGAAGATCTACATCGGGTTATTGCACGTACGTATGGGGCAACCTAGTTACATGGCGCAGCAAAAAACAACCCGTGGTAGCTCGCAGCAGTGCTGAGGCAGAATTTCGAGCTCTTGCTCATGGTGTGTGCGAAGGACTATGGATTAAAAGATTTCTTGGAGAGTTACTTATTTTACCAACCGAACCAATACAGCTTTATTGCGACAACAAAGCAGCCGTGAGTATCGCACACAATCCAGTTCATCATGATTGAACGAAACACGTTGAAGTGGATCGTCACTTTATTAGAGAAAAAATCGATGATAAGAGTTTCTCAATAATCTATATTCCTACTAAGCAGCAAGTGGCCGACATTTTGACAAAGGGGCTTCACCGGACCAGTTTCGAAGATCTTGTTAGCAAGCTTGGTATGGAAAATATCTACATACCAGCTTGAGGGGGAGTGTAAGAATACTTGCTGAATGTTAGGCTGAATATCCGACGGTTAATAAAGCAAGAATAAATGGGATGATTTGCTGATTAAGGCATACGGCTGGCAGAATAAAGGAGCAGCGGTTACACACGTTTTGTAGCAATAATTGTAGAGGATTATTGTAATTATTGTGATTTGATATTATAGGAATATTCTTTGGTAGGAAAGTTAGTCAAGAATCCCTTAATTAACGGGATTAATAGCTGCAGTTAATGGCCATTATTGGCATAGTTGTATAATAGAGATTTGATGTATACCGAATGTGACAAGGAAATACAGTAAGTTTTTTCCTCTTCCAAGTTTTTCGGCTGTTACCTTTAGTTAGAAACACACAGAGGTTGTTTCAAGATGAGCCATAATGAAAATTGTGTCAAGTTATGCCGATCAACTCCTACTTCACAATATAAGAAGCACAGACAATTTAGTTAGCCATTTTGCTTTATTCCATCATATTCCAAATTCAAGAAAGAGTGTGTCCTTGACTTCATTGGAAATGACATGTTGACTTATAAAAATAGATTCATTACTTCTAAGCCATATAGTATTTTAATTTTGTTATTTAGAAATGTCGACATTAGCCCTCACTAACACACTAGAGCACTATATCCCTACAATTGTGTCATTTATACAGGTACATATAGAGCCGGGGGTCTCACTGGAAGCAAACTCTCTATCCTTTAGGATGAATGTATTGTTTGTCTGTCTCTCACCTTTCCCAGACCCTAGCGATAGCTTTTGCTGAGCTTGTGTGTAACTAGGGCTGTTCAACGAACCGAAAAGTTTGCGAACTGTTCGAATTTGGTTCGTATTCGTTTGGTAATTGTTTGTAAACGAGCCGAATTCGAACAGCTGTTTGGGTTCGTTTACTAAAACGAGACGAACTATTCGCGGATTATTCAGCTCGTTTAAATAGTTATAGTGTTATCGAGCCGAACTCGAACCGATTCTGAAGTTCGTTTAGCTAAACAAACAGAGCTGAACGATTTGTTTAGTTAAACGAATCCGAATTCGAAAACCTAGTATTCGTTTCGTCTCGGTTCGCTAACACCCCTATGTGTAACATAACATATGCGTGTCACTAAATCAATATGCTACTTGATAATGCATTGTGATTAATAGTTGTGATATTTTTTCCTTCTGTAGTTTGAGGAATATAGCAAAATGATATACCTGGACGGAGACATTCAAGTGTTTGAAAATATAGATCATCTGTTTGAGCTACCAGATGGGTACTTTTACGCGGCAATGGACTGTTTCTGTGAAAAGACGTGGAGTCACTCCCCACAGTACTCCATTGGATATTGCCAACAGTGCCCTGATAGAGTAAAATGGCCAGCTGAGATGGGCTCACCCCCGCCTTTGTACTTCAATGCTGGGATGTTCGTGTTCGAGCCAAGTCGTTTGACTTACGAAAATCTTCTCCAAACTCTCAGAAACACCGCACCAACACCCTTTGCAGAACAGGTAAGAAACATGTATATGATGTCATCATTGCATCCCATAGCCACCAACTACAACAACAACAACAACATTACCCCATTACCTTAGAGCTTCCCGCCAATAGATGGGGTATGGGCTACACAACCATACCCATGGTATTAGAAATACACAGAGGTTGTTTTCCGATTACCCATAATGAAAATTGCGTCAAGCCGTGTCGATCAACTGATACTTCACAATATAAGAAGCAGCAACCAATTTAGTGAGTCATTTTGCTTTATTCTATCATAAATGTGCCATCCATCAATATGATTCTGTGCCATAAGGAACCTTCATCAGTTATACTGAATGAAGATCTTTCTTGGTGTACATAAGGTCATGTGCTAACTATATGAGAGCTGAGATTCTTTCAGTCAGTTATTTCACCAAGACATAGCATATTGCAATTTGAAATTTAAGAAAAGTTACCTGTTTAGTTGCTGATATCCACGATTAATGTGGAACAAATGACAGGATTTCTTGAACATGTTCTTCCAAAGCACATATAAACCGATTCCTTTGGCGTACAATCTGGTTCTGGCAATGCTGTGGCGCCACCCTGAGAACGTCCAACTTGACAAAGTTAAAGTGGTTCATTACTGTGCAGCAGTATGCCTCTCTTCCTTCTTTTAATCATTTCCCTGGATACATAAATTGTTAATCACGAACTTACTGGTTTAGATTTTATCTCCTTTCTTGAATCTTGTCCAACAAACAGGGATCAAAACCATGGCGGTACACTGGCCGAGAAGCTAACATGGACAGAGAAGATATTAAGATGCTAATTGAAAAATGGTGGGATATTTACAAGGACCCTACCCTTGATTACAAGGGTGAAGATGCCACCCCACCAGCAGAGACCTTCTCTCTATCATCGATCATGGCTAACATACCTGAGCCAGCAGTATCGTATATCCAAGCTCCTTCCGCAGCTTAGGAAAAGCAACTTGCAGTCTTAAATCTATGGTTCTTTTCTGTTATGGCTACTTGGCCTTCTTTTAGAAGTATAACTTCGCCTTTTCTGTTTCTTCTCTTTTTCCTTTTTCTTTTGGGTTTGGAGTGATGGGTGGGCAGTAGCAGGAAGGAAAGACTTGTAGCCCCTTGAAACTATAATGTAACTTCTAGTATATAACAATCTCTGCTAACTGTTGTATGGGAACCATGCCATAAATTAGCTGATTCACATGGGACGAAAAAGAAAATACCATTTGGCTTTTTTGCTCGCTAGAAGCCAAAGATAGACAACAACAACAACAAACAAAAATCATACCCAATATATTCCGACGATAGCAAAAACTACCGCTAGGATTTGAGAAGGAGGGTGAGAGACAGACGGAATCAGTGTGCAGAACTTCACATAATGCACTTTAAGGAGATATCAACAGTTTGGCTTCTTTGTTACAGTGCGAATAAGGTACCTATCTTCTTCCCGAACTGAAGGCTTAATTCATGATGCTTCCAGTCAAAGAAGTGCAAGTTGCAACAAAGAAGTAAATCCACAAACCAATATTAGTGTTAAATCTGAGTTAAACCACTACGCTCATTCTTACCAGGCTCAATGGATTCAAAAACACTATCTGGGAATGAGAATGACGATGCAAAATGTAACTGTATCCACTCCAATTAATCCCTGTAGATTGATTTTAAAAAGAAGACTTGTATTAATTGCGCCATTCAATCACAGACTAATCTTTGGAATGAGTTGCATGAGGCAACACAATAACTTTCCTGCAAGAGAAGCTCCACGCAATATCTTTTTATTTGCACACACACACACACAGACACGCACTTTTTTCTAAAGACAGTGTAGGCAAGAGATTGTTACAATCATGCCTCAAAATCATACTGCATACTGAAGTCTTCATGATCTTCTTCATATTCCTCTTCGAGGAAGTCTTTGAAAGAATGATCTTCAAACAGAAGAGCAGCCGGTTCCCTGTTTCTTCTTTGTCTTTGATCATTCATACCAATAGCAAAGGTTATTCTCTCCTTTATGCGATCTTCTACAAGATGTTCTCCCGCATTTTCAAATTGCAGCCCCAAAAGAGAGAAGCATTCTTCTTTGAAGTAACGATCATTTGAGGATAAGATCAAACCAGAAATGGTTTTGGCCAGGTCAGCAGCGTGATCTTGTAGCTGTACAAAAATGAGAAGTTGAACTTGGTCACAAACATGTTAACTATCTTTCTTAAACAAGGCATTAGCAGCGCCATATAGAGTGAACTCGAGCTACAAAAAGACATCCTTTTTCACATGCTTGGCTGTGTTTTCTATAAATAAAGCAGAGAATATTCCTATGTTGCATGAATAAAAATCACCAAAATTAATTTTGTAATCTGAACGAAATAGGAAGAGGAAGTTAATACTGGTGTATTTCAGGGGGAACAGAGGAAGCCAACTGGTGTATGTCAATTTAATTCAAGCAATTACTCTTGGCAGCGACATACATTTTTGGTGCAGTCAGGACTACAAGGGCAGAAAGCACACCTTAAGGGCGTGGGCACTAAGCAGAGCTCCATTGTTTTTTTCTTTCAGATCATTCAATGCAGAATTCAGAGCTTTTTTCGTCAGTGTCAAATCTACCTGACGAGTTCCTGCAACTGGCTCTATTCTCACCTTAATATCAAGTTAAGAAAACACATGCATATTATTACAGTTGTCAGCTAATCAATAATACAAGTTGATGCATATTAATGTTTATACTAACATTCAATCTTTAAACAGAATAAAAAGGATATTTTTCATGATAATAATGAAGAGAAATGAATATGTGAAGAGACGGGGGCAAGCTCTCCCATTCCAGAAATACACAATCATCACAATCATAAATTCTCTTTATCGTAAGCCCATAATCTTTCCACTTGATGTTTGCCAAACCATCAAGAACTGATGGAGTAATTGCACATGGAGTGAAATCTTTGAGAAAGAAGACCTGAATCAGTGATTTAGAAGCATAAGGATCAGACTGTACATGAATATCTCCATTAAGATTCAACTGTGGGTAGCACTATGAAGGTCACTTGTGAAAAGAATAAAACATCAAGTAACCGAAATCAGCAGAGACAGCCCATACAACCCAGTTTTGGTTAATTCTTGAAGCTAAAAGAGGTCTACCATGTGCATTTTCTTCATCTGAAAGTTTCATTTAGCACTAACCTAAATAAGGGGATGAACTTCTTTCAGTTGAAAAGCCACAATTGCTAGAAGACAGCGCGCAGGGGGGGGGGTGGAGGGGGAGGGGAGGAGGACTTTAACCAGAATCAAAAGAATAGAAACAAGTCAAAAGGACCTCTGTCTTCGTGTCCCAAGTACTGCAACAGGACGGACTGGAGGTCTCTGAAACATCACTGATTATGACTACAGCCTCCATCGTCTTAAGTGAACTAGGAGATGATCCGGATAGACTAGCTTTACCAGTTCCTATCTTCAGATGTTCCCTGGAAAATCAGATTCAACGCATGATAATGTACAGAAAATTAACATCCAATTCACTGGCACTGCTCCAGAAAATTGCACCAATAACTGGTACAGAACGCTTCTATATTTGCTTTTGGCAACTGGACAAGCACAGCAAAGAACCACAAACCAATTTCCTAAACAAGTACCTAGAGTACACCAATATGACCTTTCAAATACGAGTATAAAAGAATATACATTGGCATGCAGTCTAACATGGGGATATTTGGAGAGGGGAGGGATGGGGTCGGGGTGGAGGTGTCAATGTAATTTATTTCAGTAGATCTCCTTGTCGAAAATCATTCTAAAGTGGTATAATGTATTTCAGTAGTCATTGAGGTAATTCAGCATTATTGTGTGAGCACTTATCAACCCTTTTACATGATAGGGTAAGAATAGTTCACATTGAAAAGAAAGTAATGTATTTTCAGATGACTCACGCAGTTGGGAAGCGAGCACTACAAACGTTATTTAATTTATTTCCGTGCTTGAGGACATATTCTTCAAAGCCCAACTTCAGATGGTGAATATTTTCCGCTGAAGAAGATAAAGGACAGCACTCATTTGCCAAAACACGACTTTTGCATTGTGAACCGGGTACAGTTTGAGGGTCATCAACCAATAGTTCAACTGCGACTTTCTGTAGAGATTTTACCAATGGATCAAGCAGCCAGCTGCAGCACACCTAGGGACTAAAAAAAGAATATCTAGCAATTTGCGAAAAACCACTGTAAGAATCAGACAGAAAATCATGTCAAGAAACCATGACTGCCAGCTAACATCAGCTCTTTTGATAAGTTTTTTGTAATCTCAGGTTGCAAACAAGCAAACTGTCCAGGTCCTGGTAATAACATCTACATAAGAGATTGACAGAAAGACACTGAAATATCAAGGATCAAGGAGCATCCCAAAAGGAAGACACCAGCTAATGAAGGAAAAATGCTTTAAAAACGTAGAAGAACTCACAGGAATTCTCAAGACTGACATCTGCATAGCAAAAGAAAAAGGAACTGAGTACTAAAGCACTTGACAGAGTCATGTTTCCTGGTATTAAGAAAGATAAGAGGTACAAACAAAGAACCCAACCTTCTGGACAAATAAGGTTATGTCTGGCAGTATGTCACCAACATCATCGACTACAGTGAGTGAAACCTCAGTCCCACTGAAAACCAAAATTGTGAAGAAATGAACAGCATATATGAAGTGGATGAAGCAAAAATAACAGAGAACATACCTGAATTTGGCATCATATTTTGTGACTGAACTTATTTTTGAAAACCTCTCAGCAGTTCCTCTCTCTTTTATATTTAATCTGAAGTGATGAATCTCGTTATCAGAAATGCCTGCAGCAGTACAATGCATTTATTCAAGAGCAGCAGATGAAGCTTGATCACATCATTACACTACCCAACTAAATTCAAATTAATTCCAGTTCAAGCAACTGGAGAATATCACTCATCAAATCTTCCCATAGCAATCTCTCCAAGTATAACTATTTAACAGAGGAATGAACATATAGTGCCCACTTAAATAATAATAAAGAAAAAAAAAGAAAATAAAAGATTGAGACTGTTTCAAAGTAGTCCAAACTTTCCATTCCCCGGATCTAAAAATGATCTTTAGTTTGAACTTGCAAAAAAAAGTATCAAAACTAACACCATTCTTGGTTTACCTCCCTATTTTACTTTTGAGTTCCACTTAGAATTTTAGAAGTCTTCTGACTAAGACAAAGTAATCCATATTATTCACAATCAACTTGACACGGACAAGACAATAAAGAAACATGCACAGCCCCTATAGACTTCTGTCGAAAATATCTCCAAGTTCAATTTAATTGTGAACTGCCAATGTGCTCAGTCAATCTGAGGTAAGAGGACTACATATTCACAAAAGTCACCCGTCATATTTCTTCATGGCTTTGTCAACATCTAAATGCTTTCATCTAAGAATGAAAACAGTCATTCATAGCCCCCATGAGCCAGCTGTATACTCGTGAGCCAGCTCACAGAAGTCTCACATCCCACTCCTATCCTGGGGTCCAATCACCTCTTCATTTTTCAAATCCCCATAGCAACAATTATCACCTATGGACTAGAAGTATAATTAGGATTTTGGGTCTATATGAAGTCACAAATCTATCTAGAAAAGCAGATATTCTTAAAAGCTTGAAACAAGTCCTACATAGCATGCTGTACTTGTGTCCTGAGATCAAATGAACAAAACCTCTCATCTTCTCCTCATATAGCTTCATATTAGAATGAAAAGGAAAATCTTATGAAGGTGAACTTACTCGTAGTTGTAATCGTGATCACCCCATCTGCAATAATAAAACGAAAATTGTAAGGAAATTTATGAAACGAAGGCATACATGTTATTCCGAATTATGCTAAATATTTTTTGAAACAATATTGTTATATTATTATTATAAGGACTCATGACAGAAACTGTTAAGATCAGATGCACTGGTATTTTGTACTACAAAATCAATCTCCATTAACAGGAAGAGAAGATACTGAGTCTTAAGAATGCAAATCAGATTGCACACAACCTATCTTATGCAATGAGGACCATGAAATTGCATGAACACAACATCAAAAAGCTTTTCAGTGTTAAATGAGATCTAATAACCTGAAATATTCAAAAAATAAGCCGAGCCACAAGATTGAAAAAGTATGTTACTACACTGAATTAGGAGACCACACAATAATTATGTTTCATGACTTGTTTATTTCTCATCAAGTGAGATGAGCTCATTCTGGTTACAATCAAACACCGACACATGTATCTTCCACCCAACTACCTTTTCACATCAAAATAATCAGAATTCATTTAGTTCCAATGCGGAAATTCCACTTGTTAAACAGAAGTATGACGACCAAAAGAAGAGAGCCAGAGATGAGAGGCATTTGAGTGCTGATTACTTACCCCATTTCCCAAGCAGTATAGGATCAGCTGACAATCTTAAATTATGAAATTCCTCCAGGTGGCTTCCGGAACCAGTATCAGAAACTGGTAACAATAGCAGAAAATTAGTTATTGCTGTTTCTTCCACAAAGGGGTATATCAGAAAACATAATTACGAGCCAGCTATTCTCGACTTTTTTAAGTTACAGTTTCTCTGTTACAAAAATTATCCTATGCAACAATCAACTCTTCAAGAACTAGTGCTAATACTTATTTCAGAACATCAAATTCAAACATCAGATTGTGATTTCAGAAACACACACATGTGTGTGTGTGTGACTGAAGGAGTGGAGAAAAGAAAAACGCAAAAATGTATGTCACACGAGGATTCACTGGTGTTACAAAAATGAACAGAGCACATAGAGAAATGTACAGAGCAGGTACACTAGAATCATTAATAGAATATGATGATGAACCTAGAGGGAGAGGAGAGGGAGGGAGAGATAGAGAGATAGATGCCTGAGATTCGAACAAGTGGAGGAGTAGATAGAAGATCAGGTTTCAGAACAATTGATAATCTGCAAAGCTCATCCGACAACCGGCACCGTTGTATTGAGCAGAAAATCATCTGACAAAAAGCCGACGAAATCAACAGCTACAATAACCGTGAAGAAGAAGATAAGGATCGAAATTTCAAGCAGAAAACTCAATGTAACTCACATGTCTGCAGAGCTGCTGCACTGAAGAAACCTCCATCTCCTTCGCTGCCTTGCCATATGCATGCGTCCTCCGAGGCGGTTATATAGAAAATGGCAGAGGGAAATTTTTGAAATTTTTCTTTTTCTCTTTCAATTAGGTGTTAGTTTTTTAAAAGGGTTGCCCTGAGTAGGTATCCGGCATTAGCCGGACTAAATCCCCTCGCCCTCGGGTCAGCATACGAAGTGGTAAAGGGCTGGCCAGCTGTATGCGCACAGAAGCGAGGGAGCGATTCTTGCATCAGGGGGAATCGAACCGTCGCCACTTGCGCGATTCTTACATCAGGGGGAATCGAACCGTCGCCACTTGCTTAAAGGACGAGGTGCTGAACCACCACGCCAGCCACGCTGGTTAATTAGGTGTTAGTTTCCTTAAAATAATGTTACGTGCTAGTAAACTTTCAGACTCTAAAATTCTATTGCCTTCGTTTAAAATATATATCTTAATTCTGAAAAAAAGGTTGCACCTTTCATCATTAAAGAACCTGACAGATTCATACAAAGGGCATGTATACACGCTACATCATTATGTGGCCCAAGCAATGGAATTCTACACCAATGTTTCTGAAGAAATTCGAACTCTCAATCTCTCTCTTTAAAGTGATTAGCCCTTACATGTTTTCATCACGATATGTACTAGTAGGGCTGTCAAATGAACCGAGCTATTCACGAACTATTCGAATTCGGTTCACGTTCAGTTGTAATTCGTTCGGTTAATTTCATTAAAAGAGCCGAATTCGAGCCTGATTTAATATTCGTTTACCTAACAAACGAATCCGAACCATTTAACGAATATTCGTATTCGGCTCGTTTAGGAGGTATATAAACCCACCCCTAATTGTTTTTCTCACTTTCTTCCTCGGACTGCCTCTTTCTTCGGCGGCGCTCTGCCTTTTTCTGGAACTTTCTCCAGCAGCCCCCCAGCCCTCCCCCTGTCGCCTTGCCTGCCTCGCCTTCTTCGCCTTTCCCTTGGCTCCAGACTCACCTCCTTCTCCGGCTTCGGATACTTCAGAGCAAAGTGAAGGTATGTAAACTCAACCCCCTATTTTCCCCCCTTTTCGGTCTTCTTCCTCAGACTCTCCCTGAGGTGCCTCTGTATCACTGACTCACTGTATAATTTTGAACATTCGCAGGGTATATGTACGGTACCCCCAACTAAAAGTGCCGTGGAGCAGCTCTTGACATTGCAAGAAGCCATTGCACAAGTCGAGGCTCTGATTCAGAGTGCCAACATTACTCTGCTGAAGCTGCGAGCTGAGCTCTAATAATTGTTGTAGTTCGTTAGGTATTGTACAGCGAAATTTTTGCTTAGAGTTATTACT
>AP025067.1:29345024-29356240 GCA_036186865.1 Eustoma russellianum | reverse complement strand
AACCGTGACTCTTCTCCCTTTGTCAATTTCTTAATGGTCTTCAGTGGTGAACAAATTCACGAAGATTTAAGTATCATTTGAGTAGCAAAGATGCAGCACGACGAGGTTATATGGCAAGTTATCAGACACAATCATTGCAGTTTTATGACCAAGTAAGCTGCTGCTTCCTCTTTCTTCTTCAATGCTTGATGTGTTATCAATTTTGCTCCTGATAGGATTTTTGGTGTCTAATTTGTATAATTTGTTGAGCACAGAATCGAAACCGGTAATTTTTGTCGAAATCCGTATAACCTAACTGGAGTTTGCAACCGGAGCTCTTGTCCCCTTGCCAACAGCCGCTACGCCACCATTAGAGATCACGATGGTATTTTCTTTGCCATTATTTTTCTTTAATGGCTAGATTATAGGCATGAATATCTAGACTTCACAAAGATTGGACTGAGTGAGAGTGTGTTGGTTTAGTTATTTAATTTTCTGAGAACTTGGCCTTCTGAAATTTGTTATTCAGGAGTGTTTTACTTGTACATGAAAAGCATAGAGAGGGCTCACATGCCAAACAAGATATGGGAACGGGTCAAATTGCCCAGGAATTATGAAAAAGCGCTTGAAGTCATTGACAAACACTTGGTAAAATGCATTCGTTGATGTTCCTCTGGTTGATTTTAATGGTTAACTTATTTGAGACACTAAACTGCTGAGTTTCTTTTTTCCTCTCTCTTCCATTACCTGCAGATGTATTGGCCTAAGTTTCTTGTCCATAAAGCAAAACAAAGATTGACAAAGATGACTCAAATGCGCATACGAATGAGAAAACTTGCTTTGAAAACCAGGTTTGACTTCAGTTCTATTGCTCATGATGTTGAAGATATGTTGCCACTCGTCGTCCATGCTGGTAGTCAATTGATTGAATTTTCCGTACTTAGTTTGACTAATATGTCTATGAAGTGGTTATATAGTAGAGGCTTTATGCTTTCTTCCTTCTTTGGAAAATTTTGTTTGGCATTGACCTTCAAGGAGTGGGCTTGGTGATTCAGTTGAATCTAAGAGTATCTGCTTGTACATACATTTCGAGGATCTTTCATTGGCATCTGGAGGGTCCCACTCTAACTAGACATGCAAGTTGTTACCCCCTCAATCCACTTGCGGTAAAAAAGAAAAAGAAATGGAAAAACGCATGGGGCCTCCCCTCTTTTCCTCTTCTTTAATCTTTCATTTGGTCTGAAACATGGTATATTAGAACTAGAGAAAAAAGGTTTGGTTGGGATATACCTGAAGTGCGTAACAGGTTGCATTTGTAGGTACTGTCTCTAACAGGATTCCCTGCATTCTGCTGAAAACTAAAGTTGCGTACCCCCTATACGTACCTAATCAGTAGGCTCGTTAGTTTGGTGTTTGATTGCTCATTCAGATTGATTAATTGTGGCACTTGTGCCACAGCACTAGAAACATCCTTCTAGACTGTCAATTAGAACATTAACTACTCCCTGACTTGCTCCACTTTATGCTGGTGTTAGTAAATGCGAAATAAACACTTGTCGAACAATAATGTATAAGGTGTCACCTTAAACTTAAAGATGCATCTTTTGTTTGTATTTTTTTTTGTTTTCTTTTGTTTATCCGCATTGCTGCCCCTGGTTTTCATGAAGTTTTGTATCATTCGTTCCATGAAGAGTAGCAAGGTCCTCAACCCTAGCTTCCTATGCGTGTTAGTACTGAACTCTGATATTTGATTTATGCTCTTACTGAGGTTTTCTGCACCACAATCTGTAAGCCTGGTGCAGAATTGTGTCTATTAGTTCCTGCGTAGGCAAATGTGTTAGCAGAATACAACACTAGAAGAATAGAGCTGTTTGCAATTGGGTTTAGATTTTGAAACCAAGAACTTTGTGGTGCTGAGCAAACAACTTGAAAGGGGCCAAATAACATATGATGTTTAGTCATTGAGCAAAAGGAGATCTACATATATGCTCTCTTGCAAGCTCTTTAATTTTTCCATGCCATTGATGTTTTCTAGGGAAAAGATCATGACTGTTCCTAGAATGGCAACAAAGCGAGATCTAAGGAGAGCAGAAAAAGCAGAGAAGGCTGCAGTTCTGGACAAGGTATGTATGAGCTCATGATTCGTGTAAAATTGTGCATTAACAAGTTTTGTCCTGTTTATGGAGTGACTGAATTGTTTATCCTTTTTGCATTTGGTATTTGAGTATGTGCCTCGTGCCATTTTCAGAGTATTGAGAAGGAACTGCTTGAGCGCCTCAAAACAGGAGTTTATGGGGACATATATAACGTTCCGATGCGACAGTTTGAGGACATTCTTATTGAGGAAGAGCTGGAAGAAGATGTTGAAGAGGTAATAGATTTTGTTTCTGTAACCTGCTATCCCTTCTGTCCGACTCCTCTCCCTGTGCTTGTACCTGAAGGTGGTTATTGTGGTTTTTGGATTAGATTTTCTCTTATGTCCTTATTTTGCATTTATGTGATTACGCAGGAAGCTGAAATAGAGTATGTTGAAGGTAATGAGGAACTCGAGGAGGAAGATATGGAAGATCTGGGAAGTCTTAGAATACAAAAGAACAGAGCAGATGAAGCCACTGGTAAAGTTCTGGGCGTTCTTCTTTATGTTGCTTCATCTTTATTTTTATTCTGCGTTTGTATGTCATTGACCTTTCCATTGTGCTTCCTTTTAAATCTGAATGATATTATGGTGGCTGCTCTTATCTTTTGGGCAAATTTTATGAAAATGTAGTGTACATTTTATGAAGGGCTACTGTATTTGCATTAGCTTTTGTGGTTTTACATGCATACCTGGGATTTCAATTCGTAGAGACAGTAGGCAGTTTATTTTCTTCCGGTCGGTTTTTATTTCAGAGGAGGGCTAGTAGTTATATTAACACTAATAAACACCATATGTAATCTCATCTGAGGCATTTATGGTTTAGTTGGAAAGGAAGATGACAATGATAAGGACACTTCAGCTGGTGAACGTAAGAGACAGCGTAAACACTTGGGGGTATCTCAAAGGAGGTCTGAAAAAGATGGTCCCAAAGCCAAAGCAAAGAAGAAAGCCAAAGTTCTCGAGGTATTCCATTCTTTTGATTGACTATTGTGAGCATGTTGGTAATTTCATGTCGACAATTTGCTATCTTTATCCTCTGAATGCTTTTGATCTGACTTCTGCTACATTATTCACGGTTTAGGTCGAGCATGAAGATAGGGGTGAAAGACAGACAGCGTTGCTCTAGTATGTTGTAAGTTATGCACTCTACGTTAGAAACAAGAATCTTTCTTCAGGTATTCATTTGGTAACTGGCATGTTTTATGTAGCATGAGAGTTTATTCAGAAGCAGTTTAGATGTCGTTCTAGTTTTAATACTTTCGCCTCATGCAAACTGCTGAAAGAGAGCTGTTTTCGTGTTTAGAAGAGTAGTTTTTGTGACATTCCTGTTTGGTAGTCTGGACCCCTATTCATCTTCAACTGTGCTTGTTTTTACTCATTTGTTTAATGTACTTGATTTTTAATTTAAGATGTAAATTTTTTTATAAATGGAATTTCAGACCTTACGTGGCGCTTTATGGGCTTTAGGTTTATCTTTTAACTGTAGATTTAGAGTCTTAGGAGGTAAGTTGCCGAGATGCTTCCATTTACAATGGAGTCAAGAACACATTCTTTTTTGGCTTTGAAGTATGATGGAATAAAGCAAAATGACTCACTAAATTGACTGCACTTCTTATATTGGGAAGTAGCAGCTGATCGACAGACGCAATTTTCATTATGGGTCATCGGGCGAACAATTATAATACATGGATATGGTTGCGTACATCAAATCTCCGTATACCCGCCATAGACGGGAGCCTCTAAGGCAATGAGTAATGTGGTTGAGGTAAGTTGCCGAGACCATGTAACACGTATGTAAGACAATGCTCAGAGCTGGTATGGCTGGTAATTTTTTTTTTTTTTTTTTTTTTTTTTTTTTTTTTTTTTTGGGGAAGATTCCACCGAGTTGACATTAAATTGCCATCTCTAAAGGTAAGAAATAATTGCCATGCTTTTTCTAAAATCAAGTATAATCATTATTTATAGCCGACCTTTATGTACAAAAGTTTTTAGTTTTAAAACTTCACCTTCAGCCATTTCAACTAGCCCTTGTTGGAAATTACTATGGAACTTATGCGTTGGCATGCTGATATCTGAATACTTATGTTGAACAATGAACTGAGAAGCGTAAATCATTCCTTATAAATATAATACCATGTATGTTAGTTATCATACATTTGATGAGGGGTATAATCTATAACATCACAAAATTATCAATTAATCCCATTATACATTTGCGATATCTTTTGTTCTCGTTGAGATATACTGGGTACGGATGATGTTGATGTTGATGTTCTATTGATCAGTTTGAATTACTATGAATCAAGGAGTTAACCATTTCTTAAATTAAATGGTGAAAATTTTATATACAAATCATACATTATAATATCATTATACTGGTGATGGACATTATCTGCATTTAAGTTCATCTGAAATACGTTTAAATATACATGTATCTAACTCGACACGTATATTCAATTTGGCTCAAGTCATTTGCAGCTCTATTGGGTACCTTTCAGCCAGTTTTGACATTTCCTGTGACTCGAGAAAGGTGTAGGATTAAATATTGTTGAGTCTCTCCTGCTTTATGCTGCTTGAAACAGCTCTTGCTGATGGTGAAACTTTATTGTTCACTGATGATTACAAGGATCTTCATTATGAAGTTACTTTTTTCTTGAATAAGAAAAACATTGAATCTAGAAGAGGATTTTTATATAATAGAATAGGACGGACATTGGAACAACTAGTAAATTTGTTTTGTGGATTTGAAGTCACGGGTTTGAGCATCGGAAACAGTCTATTACACAAAATATAGGTTAATGCTGCGTATGTTAGATCGCGAAGCAATCTGGTTCCTTTCCATACGTTATGCAAATACGGAAGTTTAGTACAACGCGAAACTAAGAGGAATTTGCTTAGGGAAAACAATTGCGATATATTAAGAATTTTCTTTTTAGATCCTCGTATGAGTTACAAATGTTGGCCACGAGATTTATTTTCATTACAAGGACTGGTGACCACCCATTTTAGATAGTAATAATATGAACTTAAACAGCAAAAGCTATCGTTAAGGTCTGGGGAGAATAAGAGACAGACAAATAGTCTGGAGAGGATAAGAGACAGACAAATAATACATCTATCATAAAGGATAGATACATAAAATAAAAGTCTATCTTGACAAAAATATATCTTATATGGGATTGACCAATAGAGAGACACATTTATAGCCTTGTCTAGGTATGTCAGTATCCCCTCACTGCAAAGAGGGTGCGGTGACGCGTGACCGCGCGACACGTGGCATCAAGGGGGAGTGGTGAGGCTAGATGAGGGTCACCCGTATCTAGCCTCTCCACCCCCTTTGCTGCCACGTGTCACGCGGTCACAAAGGAGGTGAGGAAAGTGGGGTTAGAAGATCTCAACCCATGTTAGCATTGATTTAGTATGGTGGGCCTAATTTCTTAACGGTACAAAGCGCTGTGAGAATGTATTTATAGCCTTGTCCAGGTATGTTAGCATTGATTTAGTATGGTGGGCCTAATTTTTTAATGGTACAAAGGGATGTGAGAATGTGTGGGAATATATTTTCTAACTTATCTCATCTCATCATTTAATAAAATCTTGCTACATATATCAAATTGAGAATAATTAAATATATATGACATGTTTCATTGGATATGTTAAAAAAAGTGTCAGATGATTTTCTTCCAAACTGTGATGCATTGTAACAATAGACCATAATAATCTAACTTTGAATGAAATCGTGGACAGAAAAATGCTTTGAGCAGTAAATTTGTTTATTTACTTAATTTTTGGATAAAAAAGATTAAGGGAAAGAAATCTTTCTCAATCAAAACACCATCAGCCTCTGCCATAAAATTTATAGATTGTCTATTGGAATCTGATTCTGACATCATAAAAAAACATTAAGGTGGCGTTTGGTGGGGATATGGGAATCAAGGAATGGGTTTGGAAGCATCCAAACCCATTCCGGCTGTTTGTTTGGGGTAAATGGGAGAATGGATTTCATTTTGATATCCAACTATTTGGTAATGGATATCGTTTTTTGATATACTAGGCCCACCTATCTATCAAATTGGGGGAATGGGGGAATGGAGAGCCGCCGGTCAACGCCGGTCAACGGCCGCCGGCCGCCGCCAGTCCGCCGTCGTCGGCCGCCGCCGCCGGCGACCACTATTCCGGCCGATCACTATTCCCATTCCCATTCCCATTTTAATACCAAACAACTATCACTTTAACCCCAAACCCATATCCTCCAAACCCATTCCCTATCATACCCATTCCGATTCTAATTCCGATTCCCAATTGTGAACCAAACGCCACCTAATTTTTACAATGACAAAAATTAACCGACATTGCCGACTAAATCAACTTTCATTGGCTGTCATCCTTCCCGGATTTACATTGCATAACATACAACGGATTCGTTTTTATCTGTCACCATAATTTTTTTTTACAATATATATACTTATACATATAAATTTTGGTTGCTTTATGTTTTACCGTTGTTTCGTATTACGTGTATATATATACGTTATGTGTATTTTAATATCGAAAGCATCTTCTATATTTGTTTTGAATTCTCTCACTAACACACTAGCACATCATATCTCTATTATTGTCATTTATGCATGTACGCATAGAGTCGGGGGTCTCACTGGAAGCCGACTCTCTATCCCTAGGGATAGAGGTATCGTCTGTCTACCATTTACCCTCTCCAGACCCTAACGATAGCTTTTGCTGTCGTTAGGATATACTGAGTACGGATGATGATGATGATGATATAAATTTTGGATAGGTTTAACCTGCACGGGACTATCCAAGTTAATATGATGTAGTTGAAAGGAACTCGTAAGGTTGCTGTTTTCTGGCTCTTGCACAAAAAAGTATAAGGTAAAGCTACGTATATCAGAACCAAAGTAATCCGGCCTTTTTCCAAACTCTGCACAAACACAAAAGCTGAATACATCGGAAACATCCTTTAACAATTAATCCCGTAGTTTTGACGAGCCTCCTACTCCAAATTCTGATGGTACAATTAAGTATAGAAAGCAGGTCAACATGTTAAATATTAGAACTACAAGTGACAAGCTATTTTTCAGCCCCTTAGAATGGGATATGATCACCCCACCGTAGGGGGATGCGGTGACGCGTGACCGAGCGACACGTGGCAGCAAAGGGGGTGATTAGGCTAGATGAGAGTGACCCTCATCTAGCCTCACCACCCACCCCTTGCTGCCACGTGTCGCGTGGTCACAAAGAGGGTGAGGAAAGTTGGGATGAGGAGATCCCAACCCCCTCAGAATACTCTAAAAATTGAAGCCGCGTGATGATTTGAGGGCAAATTTGCCATTTTGGTTCATCTATTGCATAAGTCCTCTAATGATTTTGATGACTTGATAATTACATTTGCTTAGTTGACTTGGTCTGGGCATGCTAGATTGGTCTTCTCCAGAAATAAATGTTAATGCGCTCGGAAGTCTTGTTATATTCATACACGGTATTAATATAAAAAATTAAAAAAATAGTCATGCACAATACTGTATCATCTTATAATTTCAATAAATATATATGTCATATCGGTCGATATTTTAATTGTAAAAAGATAATAAATGAACGTTATAATAGAATCTGAAGGGGTGCCCCCGAAATGATAGATCAGTGAAATCAAATAAAAACTTATACATACCCTTTTGTCCCAAAAATATTATCATACTTTAACTTAACCATAGTTTAAAGAAGTCAAACTTTATGAATTACTATTTCTATTCTATTCTTAATTGGTTACTTGAGGTAAAGTAGAAATAAATCATGTAAGTGTCAATTGAAGGAATAGTTTAAAAACTTTGACTATTAATACTTATTAGACAATGTTTTTAGGACAAACCAAAATAAACAATAGAATAACATTTTTAGAACGAAGGGAGTGTTTAAAAAGATTAAGTTAAAATAAAACAATTGACCTGCACACTCTTAATAAGATTATCCTCTAGTTGTGTTCAGATCTGAGGAGCCCAACAGTGAGGTAAAATATGTGGCATCCAATCACGCGCCGTCACGTGTACAAATCGGTCAGGGTTTATTTTTTTCAAAGATCAATTTGTACACGTAGTGACGCGTGATTGAAGGCTTCATATTTCTCCACTCGTTGTCAATCAGAAGGGGTCTTTCCCTTGGCAACTTTTACATGTTCTCAATTTGTTTAAGATGTATTCATGTCTCCCTTTGTTAAATGTAAGAGAAGGTGACGTATATATAAGACCTGATGTCTTTAGTTTAAAAAATCGTCAATAAATCGTCTCAATTACATCATTTAAGATAATTTAAAATTGTTATGTGATGACTATTTCCAACACAAAATGATATAATTATTTTTCCAAACTTAAGGGATATGACTTTCAAGAGTCTAATAAATAACACAGGAAAGGATATGAAAGATACAGGCGGTTGATGAAAGATACTTTTATTTTTATTTTGTTAGTTTACTTTGTCTTTTCCCTATCATATTGCTTTGCATCTACAACGGTAATAATAGACGCTCTATAGTCTAGATATACAATCCTAGTACTTCCAAAATTTCAAGGGAAAAAATATTGTTTGTCTCTTTCTCATCTTCTTCAGGGTCTAACGATAGATTTTACGGTCGTGGAGATATATTGAGTATGATTTTTGTAGTTGTTGTACTTCAATAATAAAATTTTTTATCTGCTTTTTACGGGTTTACTACAACTATAAAAAAGATGAAGAAATCTGTAATTTGGAAGAAATTGATATGGAGAAACGGTTGAGAATCCCACATTGGCTAATTTGAGAAAAAATGCAGGGCTTGTATGAGGATGAAGTTCCACCACCCATTGCCTTAAGGTTTTGAGTGGATATGAGTCTCACCTCATGTAAGCCCAAGTTTCAACATGGTATCAGAGCAGGTTTAAAATGTGGACTCACCCCTTGCCTGGCACATCACCTAAGTCCAGATGTTCATGGCTGGCTTGTGGTTTGTGATTGAGGGCGGGTTGTAAGGCACGTGTGTAAGTCAAGCCACGTTGGCACGTGAGGGCGGGTGTTGAGAATCCCACATTGGCTAATTTGAGAAAAAATGCATGGCTTATATGAGGATAAGGTTCCACCACTCATTATCTTAAGGTTTTAAGTGGATATGTGTCTCACCTCATACAATTATAAGTTTCAACAGAAACTGTATGACACGGTTTTATATTCAAAATGAGGAACCGAGTTCTACTATCGTTACGTCGCAGTACACAGTTTTTCGTGGAGACTTCAAGAAAAGTATGAAATTATTGAAACAGGAAACATCTGTACGAGGTTTGTGTCTTATGGTTGTTTGTAAAAAAGTGGGAAAGGAACTTCAAGAATTCGAACCTTCGGTCAGTCTGTCGGTTGTTTTTTCGGTATCAATGGGATCCTTGTGATGTTCGTGTGCTATGACAAACTTATATTAGTGAGCTTTGAGAACCTGATTTACATTCCTACACAACTTGTTAGACCGGAGGTGACAGAAACCCTTACTGATTGAGATTCAATCTTGTTACAAACGGGGAAAGGCATAAACCTGAAAATATCGTGGAAGCTAATAAGCTTTCTGTTGGAGAATTAAAAGTTTGGGATTAAAAGGTTGGGTTTTGGCCCATTAAGGAAGATTGCAAAACTTGGTTGAGCAACATACTTTTAGCTTAATTATGATAAGTTTCCGATAATGAAAATCAGAAACTAATGGGTCCTTAATTATCTACGTAGCGAGTAGTTAATTTTAGGCTTTGGAATCACTCAATTACGATACCGGGTGAATGAAAAATTAATGCTCAAAGTGGATGGAAAACATTGTTAATGGGTGACGTGTCCTATTCTTAGGAAGCCACATCACCCTGATGGAGGAATACCACATTAGACATTTTAGATGTGTCCTTGGGGCTTGAGAAGTTTCTGACCGGAGGGAAGACATAGCTCGTTCTATGTAAAGTACATCGATCGATCACATCGATCGATCGATGTCACTTTGATCGATCGATGTAATCGATCGAAGCCGGACAGAAAGCTTCAAGATCATTCTGCCTTACATCGATCGATCACATCGATCGATCGATGTCACTTTGATCGATCGATGTAATCGATCGAAGCTGGACAGAAAGTTCATAATCATTCTGACGAACATCGATCGATCACATCGATCGATCGATGTCACTTCGATCGATCGATGTGATTGATCGAAGCTGGACATCGGACAAAATCTTTATGTTGAGCGGTTGTGATTCAAACTTGAATCAAACGGTATCCTCCGGTATGCGATAAGATCAATCGGTTTTGATCTAATGGTGGCGGAAAAGGCAGCTTTGATCTAACGGCCGAGATTTAAAATGACCTAACCGCCCAACCGAATGTGGTTTCCATCTAACGTTCCAAGCCTACGAATCGGTTTTCAATCTAAGGGCTGAGATTTAAACCTTCCATAACCGCTTGGAGGTTTTAATCTGACGGCTCTAATCGATCTACGGTTATGATCCTACGGTCACGATTCCATCTGCGAAAACCGACTTTTAACCGACTCCTCTATATAAACAAGGCAAGGGGTGCGATCATACCAGCACTAATGCACCGGATCCCATCAGAACTCCGAAGTTAAGTGGCCCCGGGTTTGCGTTATTTTACTGTTTCACACGCACACACTGTACGTTTGCGTCTTGGTACAAGATTGATTGTTTCCAACAATCTTAAGACGTAATTAATTACTTCTGTACCGTTTTTTTATTTACGCAAAGCAGTGTTCATACTGATTTGCAGTTTACTTCTACTCATTTCTTAAATCTGATTCTGTTCTGATCTGTACGTTTTGATCGAACTGAATAGTAATGGAAAACGAAAGCTCGAACTCTGTTCAAGGCTTTAACGGTGCTCACTCCGTGTCTGCACCTGAGGGGGCAAATAATGTTACTGCCGGTGCGCCGTTCAATACGGTTCCGTTGGCGCCTACTGGAGGGCCTCAGATGAATCCGGCTGCCACAGCTGCACACGTGGAAAAGCCGGAGAAATTCGCTGGCAGTTTCTTTAAGAGGTGGCAGCAAAAGATGCTGTTCTATCTCACGCGCTG
>AP025067.1:29322547-29344924 GCA_036186865.1 Eustoma russellianum | reverse complement strand
GTTAGTAATAATTCTTGAATGAAGTCTTCAAACTTTTCTCACCGAGACTCATGGTCGGCTATGTACTTCGACAAACTTTAACTTTGCAGTCGGTCTTAAAAATAACTAAGTCTGCAAGTTTCAAACTTAGAATGAAACCTGTCACCGAGAATAGACTGAGGCGAGGGTCTGCCTAGATATCTGGCCGAGCCAAAAGACCTGATTTATTTTAGCCGAGAATGAGCTAGATAACGTCAAGGACTTGGAATTATTTTAAGTCCTTAGATGTCGCAATGCCGGTGAAGGCGTCCTTCTCTGCCTGGCCATTTTAGTCTGGGAAGAATATCGCCCCTTTTTTTTACTTGGGGCTTCTTGACTATTAATTAGGCCGAGCCGCATATGCTTAGCCTCAGCCCTGCTAAGGTTCTTTAACCGCTAGTGTCTAGCTTCGGCTTTGCTGGAGCTGGGTTAAAAGTTCAAATTCGGAAAAAAAATAATTTCCCAATGTTCGAACTAAAGTAAACCTGTTACTTTGTTTGATCACGCTAGTTTTTCAGCAAGATAAAAGTTAAAACATTTTTCAACATCTCAACATTGGCACTGCCATTAAACACTGTTTTATTGAAACCTCAGCACTGCTGATGGTTATACAAATGTTTTACACAATGAAGTGCAATCTTTCCTAGTCCTGCTAGGTGTTGATGAAGCTTATGTACACTGTCATGATTCATCTCGGCATCCCTTTGTCGGAGTGATTGTGAAACCTGTTCATAAAATTTTTGACCCTCAACGGACCTGTGCCTCGGACCTGCCGAGGTCTTATAGGGATACCTATCCCAAGTACTTGTCGAGACTGCTCAGCTTGTTCAGTTCTGCTGAGGTGGAGCACTTATACATCACTGATGTAGAAGTCTCAAGTGTACAGAATGCCAAGTTCGTGGCAAAGTCTTGCCTTCTAAGGTTTGCAACTTGTAAGCTCCTGTTGATCGTACCTCGATTATGCGATAAGGGCCTTCCCACCTGGGGTTGAAAGTTTCTTCTGGTGCTGCATGACTTGCCTCATTATTGCTTAGTACCAGATCTTTCACTTGATAAGACCTTGGCCGAACTCGAGAGTTATAGTACTGCGCGATTAGGTTTTTGTATTGAGCCATGCGAATATAGGCTTGTTCCCTTTCTCTTCCAACTCGTCCAAGTTCAAGCGTAGTATTTGGTCATTTGTTTGAGCAGAGAAGTGATTTACTCGAGCATAGGTGGATCCAATTCCAGCCGGAATGACAACCTCTGTGCCATAAACTAAGAAAAAAGGTGTTTCCTTAGTTGAATTGGATGGGGTAGTTCGATATGCCCATAATACTTGGGAGTTTCTCTACCCAGCTTGCCTCAGTTTTGTGCAACTGCTTTCTCAAGCCATCCTTGATTATCCTATTTGCCAATTCAACTTGCCCATTAGCTTGTGGGTATGCTACTGAAGTGAATGTTTGCTCAATGTGGAGCTCAGCGCACCAACTTTTGATGAGGTCATCAGCAAATTGCTTTCCATTATCTGAAATGAGAACTTGTGGCAAGCCGAAGTGACAAATGACATTCTTCCACAAGAACTTTTTTATCTGACCCATTGTTATAGTGGCCAAGGGCTCTGCTTCTACCCACTTGGTGAAGTAATCAATGGCCACCACCAGGAACCTGACTGGCCCTGGAGCTCGGGGTAAGGGTCCCATAAGATCAATTCCCCATTGCACAAAGGTCCAATGACTTGCAATGACTGTGAAATCTTGACTGGGTAAGTGAGAAATAGAAGCATGCACTTGACAGGATTGGCACTTCCTGACCAATTCTTTTGCGTCATGACACAGAGTGGGCCAATAGTATCCTGCTAAGTAGCATTTGTGCGCTAAAGATCGAGCACCTGAATGGTTTCTACAGATTCCCTCGTGCATCTCACGGAGGCTGTAATCTCCCTCGGCTTCGGTTACACATCTTAACCAGAGCTGTGAAAAAGACTTTTTATACAGATGGTCGTTAAAGAGAGCATACCTTGCTGCCTTTAGGCGTAGATGCCGAGCTGCTCGTTTGTCCTCGGGCTGAGTTCTATGTTGCAAGAAGTTAATTATCTCATCCATCCGAGTATTGCGATAATCAGCCTGCAGCACTTCATTGGCATCAAAGGCACGGTGCTTCACTAGCTCCACGACTATCTTTTTTTCCCAAAGTGGCCGAGGTGGAAGAACCAAGCTGAGATAGAGCATCTGCCCTTTTGTTGGCCGACCTAGGGATGTGCTCTATGCTGAAGTGCTCAAACATCTTGCCGAGCTGCAAGACTTTGGCCAGATATCGCTTCATATTCTTTCTTTGGCCTCATAATCTCCATTGATTTAGGAAACAATCAATTGTGAATCACTTCGAGAAATGATTGCTCCGCCTACAACTTCCTAGCGAGGCCCAGAACTGCTATTAAGGCCTCATACTCAGCCTGATTGTTAGTTGGTTCGAAATCAAAGCGTAAGGCGTATTCGAATTCTTCTTTATTGAGATTGATTATCAGGAGCCCTGCTCCACATCCGTCTTTGGAAGAGGATCTATCAACATATAGAGTCTAATCGTTCAAAGGATAGACCTCCTCCTCTACAGATATTCCCTCAGCCAGGAAATCTGCTAGGGCCTGAGCTTTGATTGACATGCGTGACTCCGTCTTTGGAAGAGGATCTATCAACATATAGAGTCCAATCGTTCAAAGGATAGACCTCCTCCTCTACAGATATTCCCTCTGCCAGGAAATCTGCTAGGGCCTGAGCTTTGATTGACATGCGTGACTTGTACTGAATATCATATTCAGCAAGCTCCACAGCTTATTTGGCAGCTCGGCCAGATGTGTCTAGCGTCGTCAGAATCTGTTTTAAGGGCTGATCTGTGAGATGAGCTTGAAGGTTTGTTTGAACTTCCTTGCAGCCATTATGAGCACCAAGACCACTTTTCAGGATATCGTACCTCAGGCCCATGTAGAACTTTGCTTGCAAAGTAAATTGGTTTCTGCACATTATCCTGCTCCCTGAGCAGAACTGCGCTTACTGCTTCATGACATGTCGACAAATACACATAAAGCACTTCTCCAGACAGAGGTGAAGTTAACATCAGCACCTCTTTTAGATGGGAATTCAAATCACCGAGCGCCTTCTGAAACTGGTTGTCCCATTGAAAAGCAGTCTTCTTTTTCAAAATCTGAAAAAAGGAAGTGACCTTTCGGCCGACTTGGAGAGAAATCTTCTTAGGACTGCAATTCTGCCTGTCAACCTCTGTACCTCTTTAATATTCCTTGGGGGGTGCATGGTTTGTAAAAGCTTCTATTTTGGCAGGATTAGCTTGCATCCCTTCTTTGGAGACCATATACCCCAAAAACTTTCCAGTGCGTACTCCAAAAGTGCACTTCTCCGAATTCAGTTTCATATGTGAATCCCTTAAAACAACTAAAACTTCCCTCAAGTTCTGGATATACTGATCAAAGATCCTGTTCTTGATCAGCATATAATCTATATATACCTCTATTATTCGGCCAATTTGTTCAATGAACAAAGAGTCGACCAAACGCTGGTAGGTAGCCCTGGCATTTTTTAGTCTAAAGGGCATGTTAACATAACAATAAGTACCTGACTCTGCTATGAATGAAGTTTTTTCTTGATCTTTCTTTGCCATGATGATTTGGTGATAGCCTTTAAAAGCGTCCAGGAAATCGAAGATCTTATGACCTAGAGTTGAATCCACTAACATGTCAATCTTGTGTAGTAGGTAGCAATCCTTTGGGCATGCCTTGTTGAGATCAGTGTAGTCTATGCACATCCTACACGTCTGGTCTGGCTTGGGAACTACTACTGGATTAGCCAACCAGATTGGGTATAGAACTTCAACAATAAACTTTGCAGCAAGGAGTTTCTTGACTTCTTCTGCAATCACTTTGATCCTCTATGGAGTAAAATTTCGTTTTTTTGGCTTTATTGGCTTCATTTGGGGGTCAACATTTAACCTGTGCTCAGCCAAATTCGATGGGATTCCTGGCATATCCTTTGCTGTCCATGCGAAGATGATTACAAACTCTCTCAGCAAAGCTTGAAGTTGAGTTAACAGCTCAGCTGACATCCATGTTCCTATCTTGATAACATTTTTAGGTCTGCTCGGATCAAGGATGAAGTCTTGAACTGCATCATCCGACTGCAGTCACTCTTCTGCTGGGGGTATCAGGTCATCAAGACTGACCTGCTGAACTGCATCACTGCTCTGAGTGGCTATAGCATAACAACTTTGCGCAATCTGTGTATCACCTTTGATCGTCACCACATCAGCCGAGGTGAGGAACTTCATGCTAACATGTAAGGGTGACACAATAGCCTCCAAAGCTACCAGGGCTGGACGTCCCAACAGGATGTTATATGCTGACCTCTCTTTGATCACAACAAAGTCCACCCACAGACAACGGTATGCTGGGGGTTTGCCAAAGCTGACGCTGAGTGTGATCAGTCCTGCTGGCCGAACAACAGTACCAGTAAAACCATACAATGAGGTGGTGACTGGCCTCATTGATGAATCTAATAGACTTAACTGCTGGAATACGCTGTAGTACATCACATTTACAGTGCTGCCTGTATCCACATAGACACGTCGCACTTCTACTATTTTATCTGGAGTCAAATGTTTGTAGACGTCTATTACCAAACCTGCATTATTTGAATCCAGCAGAATGGAGTCTTCTGGCTCATAGGTTAACTCCTTGGTCAGCTTAACTTTCTTCGTCAGTGGACCAGACGAAGTTCCCACGAGCTGGACTCACCCTGGCTTGGCTGAGGTGGTCCTTCAGCAATGGTGTAAATAATTGAATTGACTTGGGGCTGACCTGTAGCCCCACGTCTGGCCCGCTCCTCGTCATCATCCGACTAGTGGTGCTGAGGTGGAGACTCTAGTCTGCACTTGTCTTTCTGGGAGATTTTATAGAAATCTAAGCGATTATGCAGACATGATCGTGGGTCATAAAATTGCTTTAAGTTACTCTGCTCTATCAATTGCCTAATGGCATGTGCCAACTGCCTGCAATTTTCTGTATCATGTCCGATATCTCTGTGATATCGGCAATACAACTTAGGGTCTCTCTTTTCCCTTGGTCCAGATAGAGGTTTAGGATCAACCCTCAAACCATCTTTCTCCATTATAGACAAGATTCTATCTTTAGAGGCCAAAAGGGGCAGGCCCTCTCTGCCTTCTTTGCCTTGGCCTCCCTTGCGTTCAAACGCACTGCGTCGTTTGTGGTCCTTACTATTACGCCAATCTTCTTTTGAGTTACTAGATCGGCCCTCTTGCCGACCTCCCTACCCAGCCTCTCTTTTCAGCATGCTTGCCTCTTCACCACGGGAAAACTCATGAGCTTTCTCTAAGCATTCTCTCAGGGTTGTGGGCCCCTCCTCGACTAGTTGAGAGAAGAGGCGCCCAGCTTGGAGACCATTGATAAATGTTGCTGCTTTAACGTCCTCATTTCTGTCACTGACCTGCAGTGACTCATCTGAGAAATGTTGCATGTATTTCAGCACTGACTCTTCTGGACCTTGCCTCAAGGTCATCAAGTGTGAAGAGTTCTTAACAAATGGCGTGCTTGAAACAAATTGGGATTTAAATTTCCGTGTCAGTTGTCTGAAAGATCCCACTGACTTTGATGAGAGCTCTTGAAACCATCTTCTAGCCTTCCCCCGCAAATACATTGGGAAGGCCTTGCAGCGTAAAGGATCTAGGACGTTTTTTCGACTCATAGCAGTTTGAAACTGAAACAAGTGATCAGTTGGGTCTGAGGTCCCATCATAAGTATCCATCTTGGGCACCTTGAAATTGTCTGGTGCCAAATATTCTGCAATATCCCAGGAAAAATGACTTTCCCGAACAGCTTGCACATATTCTTGACGATGCTCTTCATAGTAGGTCTTCGGCCTACGATGATTAATCCTCTTGCGGGATACTTTGGAATGATTGGGACCTTACGCACAAACGCTGTCTGGCCATAGGCTCCGATTCCACTATTGGGGCCTTGAAGCTGCACCTCCTAGCATCCGCCATGAAACCTTGAGGGGGTCGGGAAGAATGGTGATGTGATATTTCCTTAGAGCGAAGAGGGAGATCATCTTCCATATCCTAAACTTCCTGATGCTTGCCTTTAAGCTGCTCAACGACAGCTTCAAATATTTTTAGATTTTCATCGACAATACTTCATCACTTTTTCATGCTCCTCTAGTGAAATTTATGGAGTTGGAAGATGTTGCTCACGTTCTCGATAATCATGTTCTAGGATACCTGAACGAGTGACTACGCGTCGCTGCGGGTTAGAGGACTCCCCCAACCCTTCACGCCGGCCTCTAACCATTATACAAGATTATTTTTTGAGAAATTTTTTCTTCGGGTCGGAGGTATAGGCAGGCCCTCCTTCTAGCGCCAAATGATGAAGTCAGATCTTCACCAAGGATCAGAGATGATCCGGAAGCAATGTCGTTAGCTTTTCGTCTTTTGTATATCTGAGATTTTCCTTGTTAACCTGCACAGGAAACAACCATACTCAAACAGTGAGGTCAACTCAAACTCTTCAAATATCAAAATAACTCAGAGAGAATGACCCAAACTGACTTGGGCATCGCAGGGTTTTATCCGGGGTCGTAACCTCAGGACCTCTGACCTTTGTTTCATGTGCAGGTTAATAAGGAAAATCTCAGATATACAAAAGACGAAAAGCTAACGACATCTCTTCCGGATCATCTCTGATCCTTGGTGAAGATCCAACTTCATCAATAACTCTACGTTGAATCCCATCCTCAGGGCCTGAAACAACTTCACAATAGACATTAACAAGCCCAAAGGACATGAAGAACAAAAAATACAGTCAGAATCCTCCACATGGTTCAAACATACTGTGAAATTTGGAGAGAAATTAGTTTGAAAATCCAAAACATGGAAAGCTTACTAGGGGTATACATGCTTTTTAAAAGCCGGCCGAACCGCACCAAACCGGCCAAACCAAACCGTAAAAACCGGACCATGGTTTTATGGTTGGTTTAATAAATGCTAAAAACCGGACTGTTTCATTTGGTCCGGTTTCCGGTTTTAAGAATTTCAAACCGTATAAACCGGACCATACCGGTTATATATATAAATTTGATTATACGTTATATATTTAATTATATTTTATACATTATAGTAGTATTTTAGTTATTTGTTTATATTGTTTGTGAGTTTGTTTTTTATTGGATGTTTATGATTTGAAGAGGAAAAACTCAGTTGATTAATCATTTTTTGGTGAACAAAGGTTGGTACCTAGTGGATTTGTCTGGTTATATCTAAGAAAATATTAGTTTTTTTCTTTGATTTATTTATCCTCGTTTAATTACTTCTTTGATTTTTAGTAATTCTTAGTGTATAATTATTTCTACACATTGTTATCATCCCGTAAAAGTATGAAAGAATTGAAATTTTGTTACTTGGATGATTATTCTGTATGCAAAAAATGTGATTACATGATTGAGTATTAAGGATACTTGGATGATTTTTCGATTAAACTACTCTATCACCTTAATCCATCCTTTTATTGAGGGTCAGGTACTTTGTGTAATTTATTATAGTATGAGTTTCTTGCCAAGACATGATAAATTAAGGTATAATAATATTCTATGATAAATTAAGGTATAGTAGTATTCTACTAAGGGAGTATAGTTTCATTTTTAGTTTGAAAAAAATTCCTATCAGGAAGAAAACTTGTCCTCAATTTTGATTATGAATTTTGACTTTTTTTAATCAACGTTATCAATGCTTCAAGTGAATAAAACCAGAAAAAACCAAAACCAAACCGGACTAGACCGGACCAGTCAAACGGTTTGTTGAATGGTTTGGTCTGGTTTTCGGTTTTCTATTTTTCAAACCGTAACAAACGGTTTGGTCCGTAAGATTCTCAAAAACCGGCCGAACCGGACCATGTACACTCCTAAAGCTTACTATGGCTTTTTCATCAAGCAGACTACAACACTTCATCCTCCACTTCATATATTACATGGGTTTTTTTTTGACTTCAAATCTTGCATCCAAAGAGGAAAGGAATCTTACTCCACTGTAAATATTTCAAGTTGTCTGCACTCTGTAACATTTATTAACCGTCCATAACATCTGGAGAAGATAACATTATGATAATCCAAACCGTGTAAATTAGGAAAAGATTGATATAAGCCATGATTAAATCTAATCAGAACTCGTGATGTTATCTTTGTTAGAGAATTTAAGGTTGGGCTTTGGCCCATCGTTGGAGATTGAAGATTTGTGCTTTGGCCCGATTAATGAAAGTTGCAAAACTTGGTTGTGCAACGTACTATGAGCTTAATGAATCCTTAACGAGTGGTTAATGTTAGGATGTGAACTCACTCAATTATGTATTGTGTGAATGTGAAATTAATGCTCAAAGTAGTTGGAAACGTTGTGGATGGGTGACGTGTCACCCGTGTGGAGGAATGCCACGTTGGATATGTCCATGTGGCGGGCAAATCTTCTGACGGACATCGATCGATGACTTCGATCGATCGATGTCACTTCGATCGATCGATGTCATCGATCGAAGTGGATGAGAGCTTCATACGCTTCTTAGATCGATCTAAGTCAATCAGAGGACATCGATCGATCATTCGATCGATCGATGTCCCTTAGAACGATAAGGATGATCGAATGAAGTGTTCAGTCAGACATCGATCGACCACATCGATCGATCGATGTGATCGATCGAAGTCTGACAGCAGGCGCAGATTTGATTCTGTTGGCAGATTTGATTCAAAATGAATCAAACTCTATCCTCCTCCATTCAAGATAAGATCATCTGTTGTGATCTAACGGTAGTGAGTAAAGCAGCTTAGATCTAACGGCCGAGATTTAAACTGTCTTAACCGCTTAACCGAATATGGTTTCCATCAACGTCCAGGTTTAAACCTGATAATCTATCTTCGATCTAAAGGCTGAGATTAAACCTTCCTAATCTAGATAGGAGGTTTTAATCTAACGGTCTAAATCAAACTTCGGTTTTGATCCAACGGTCACGGTACCTTGTCCTCCAACCGACTCCCCTATATAAAGAGGGCTAAGGGTGCATTCATTTGACACACCTTAAGCTCTTAGCATTTCAAGCATTTGCATTCATAGCACGTGAGTCTTGCATTTCGTCCGGGAGAAGTCAGGACACTCAAGGTTCGAAGGAGTTCAAGTTCAGCAGTGCCGCTCAACTGAACAGGTACCCGTTGTATCCTGGGAGACGATTGCTCATACCGGTTGGGCACAGTATACCGGAGCAATACGTCTTAAGGACAGAGTCTTGACTCGCCCCGGGTTTGATTTATTTTGTTTCATATGCACACAGTGTACGACTGCGTCTTGGTACAGGATTGATTGCCAACAATCTTAAGACGTATTTCAATTCAATTAATTTCTGTACCGTTTTTAATTTGCGCAAAAGCAGTTTCGTACTGATTTGCAGTCTACTTCTACTCCTTTCTTAAATCTGATTCTGTTCTGATCTATTCGTTTTGATCAACTGAACAGTAATCTGATGGAGAACGCAAGCTCAGGCTCGGTTCATGGTGCAGACATTCAGAGTTCTGCTCCAATGGCACCAACTGCTGGGGTGCCAAGACATGCTCCTCCTGCGCAGGGTCCTGTAGTGGCCCAAGTGGAGAAACCGAAGTTCAGTGGGAGCTTCTTCAAGCGCTGGCAGCAGAAGATGCTGTTCTTCTTGACTGCTGTGGGATTGGCAAATTTCTGACTGAGGACCCGCCTATGGTGGATCCGTTGGAGGACCAAGCCCAGAATATGCAAAACCAACATTTTGTTGAAGGTTGGAACTTCAACAATTATGTTTGTTTGAGCCATATTCTGAGTTGTTTGGACAACTCCTTGTATGGTTTGTACTGTACGTACAAGACCGCAAAGTCTTTGTGGCAGGCTTTGGAAAAGAAATACCGTACGGAGGATGCCGGCACTAAGAAATTTATTGTCGGCAAATTCCTGGATTTCAAAATGTCTGATTCTCGCACTGTTGTTTCTCAAGTTGAGGAACTTCAGACGTTGGTTGCCGAGATGGAAGAGGAGGGCATGTTGCTCAGTGAATCTTTCGTCGTGGCAGCAGTAGATTGAGAAGCTACCTCTTTCGTGGAGGGAATTCAGAAGCTATCTCAAACACAAGAGAAAGGAGATGACATTGGAAGATCTAATTGTTCGACTCCGCATTGAGGAGGACAATCGTAGATCTGAAAGAGCGCCACAATCTAGCTCTGGTCAGGCTAAGGCCCATGTTGCAGAGGCCAAGAAAAAGAAAGGCCAACTCGGGGTGAACAAGAAAGGCAAGCAGATCGCCAAGAAGTTCACCGGGAAATGCTACAACTGTGGCATTCAGGGGCATGTCAGCAATGAATGCAGAAAGCCCAAGAAGAAGCAATCCAAGGCAAAGGCGAACATAGTCGATGCATTGGATGATCTGAATCTCTGTGCGGTGGTCTCAGAGTGCAATGCTGTGGGGAACGTACGCGAGTGGTGGCTTGATACTGGCGCCACTAGACATGTTTGCTCCAGCAGAGAGATGTTCACGGAGTACCAGCCCGGGAACAATGACAACTTTACATGGGAAACTCGGCCTCCTCGAAGATTGAAGGCGAGGGCAAAGTTGTTCTGAAGCTCACATCAGGGAAGCATCTGACTCTGCAGAATGTGCTACACGTCCCTGATATTCGGAAGAATTTAGTATCTGGATCTCTTCTAGTCATGCATGGTTTTAGACTAGTGTTAGAGTCCAATAAAGTTATTCTTTCGAAAAATGGCATGTATTTGGGGAAAGGGTACTTGTCAAATAGGATGTTTAAATTGAATGTCATCACTATTGTACCCAAAAGAGATTTGCCCGCAGAGGCTAATAAAATTGCTTCCTCTTCTGCTTACATGCTTGAATCTTCTTGTTTATGGCATTTTCGTTTGGGACATGTTAATTACAAGTCAATACAACGTATGAGTAATCTTGACTTATTGCCCAAACTGGACTTTAATAACAAAGGAAAATGTCAAATATGTGTTGAAGCGAAGATGGCAAAGGCGCCATTTCCTTCAATAGAAAGGAACACTGAACCTTTGGATTTAATTCATACCGATGTTGTGATTTAAAGTTTGTGCAAACAAGAGGTGGTAAAAAGTATTTCGTAACTTTTATCGACGATTGCACACGATACTGTTATGTATATTTGCTAAGTAGCAAAGACGAGGCCCTTGATGCTTTCAAGGATTATAAAAATGAAGTTGAGAATCAACTTAGCAAACGAATTAAAACAATTCGTAGTGATAGAGGTGGCGAATATGATACACCGTTTAATGAATTCTGTTCAGAAATGGCATTATTCATCAAACGACTGCACCATATTCACCTCAATCGAATGGTATTGCTGAACGCAAAAACCGTACTCTTAAAGAGATGATGAATGCTATGTTGATAAGTTCGGGTTTACCTCAGAACTTGTGGGGGGAAGCAATCCTCTCAGCCAACGTCATTTTAAACAGATTCCATCTAAGAAGATGGATGTAACCCCATCGAGCTTTGGAAAGGCTACAAGCCTAGTTACAAATACTTGAAAGTGTGGGGGTGTCTGGCAAAGGTTGCTGTACCTAAACCAAGACAGTTAAAATTGGGCCTAAAACATTGATTGCATATTCATTGGTTATGCAACTAACAGTAGTGCATATCGTTCTTGGTGCACAATCGGATATTCCTGACATACATGAAAACGTTGTCATGGAGTCAAGGAATGCAGTGTTCTTTGAAGATGTCTTTCCGAGGAAAGACAAAATTCAAGAAGTAACAAGACTTGGTAAGCGATTGCGTGAGGCGACTCCTCAAGGAGATGAGGAACTTCGTCAAAGCAAGCGTGCCAAAATGCCAACTTCGTTTGGACCAGATTTTCTAACCTATATGGTAGAAAATGAGCCAAGGAACTTTTCCGAGGCTATGTCAACTCCAAGCTCCATTCTGGAAAGAAGCAGTTGACAGTGAAATAGACTCGATTCTTCAAACCACACTTGGGAGTTGGTTAACCTTCCACCTGGAAGTAAACCACTTGGTTGTAAGTGGGTTTTCAAGAAGAAACTGAAAGAGGATGGGTCTATTGAAAAGTATAAAGCCAGGTTGGTAGCTAAAGGCTATCGACAAAAGGAAGGCTTTGACTTTTTGACACCTACTCACCGGTGACTAGGATCACTTCTATAAGGATGCTAGTTGCAATTGCTGCAGTCTATAACTTGGAAATCCATCAGATGGATGTAAAGACTGCGTTTCTGAATGGTGAGTTGGATGAAGAAATCTATATGGAACAACCCGAAGGGTTTGTGGTTCCAGGACAAGAGTCTAAGGTTTGTAGACTCGTTAAGTCCTTGTACGGCTTAAGCAAGCGCCTAAGCAGTGGCACTTGAAATTTGATCAAGCCATGTTAGCTAATGGTTTCAAGATCAATGAGTGTGACAAGTGTGTCTACATTAAGAGCACACAGAATGCATATGTGATAGTGTGTCTCTATGTAGATGACATGCTAATCATGGGAAGTACTCGGGACATAATCTTAAACACAAAGAAGATGTTGACGAGAAACTTCGATATGAAGGATATGGGAGTTGCCAATGTTATTCTAGGAATAAGATTTCTAGGATGACTGAGGGACGTGTTGTCACAAACACACTATATTGAGTCTGTCCTAAAACGGTTCAATATGGATGATGTGAAACCGGTAAAGACCCCGCTCGACTTAAGTATACACTTAAGAAAGAATCGAGGCGAACCTGTTGCCCAGTTAAAATACTCTCAGGTAATCGGGAGTCTGATGTACATAACGAATTGTACAAGACCAGACTTAGCTTGTTCAGTAAACAAGTTGAGCAGATTTACGAGTAATCCAAGTGATGATCATTGGAAAGCTCTTAACAGTGATGAGGTTTGAAATACACAATGAATCTTGGATTACATTACACGAGATATCCAGCAGTATTGGAAGGATACTGCGATGCAAATTGGATATCAGACAGTAAGGACTCGAAATCCACCAGTGGATACGTGTTCACTGTTGGTGGTGCTGCTGTCGTGGAAATCCACGAAACAAACATGCATAGCTAGGTCCACTATGGAAGCTGAGTTCATAGCATTGGACAAAGCTGGGGAAGAGGCTGAGTGGCTTCGGAATTTTCTGGAAGATATTCCGTGCTGGCCTAAGCCGATGCTCCTATTAGCATACACTGTGATAGTCAGTCAGCTATAGGACGTGCTCAAAGCAGCATTATAATGGTAAGTCACGACACATACGTCGAAGACATAACCATTAAACAGTTGATCTCTAATGGCGTGATTTCCATAGATTATATAAAATCAATGGAGAATCTTGCGGATCCGCTTACAAAAGGCTTGCCTAGAGATCAGATGTCAAGATTGACAAACGGAATGGGACTGAAGCCCATAATGCATGAATCTTTGTAATGGTAACCCAACCTTGTTGACTGGAGATCCCAGAATCTTGGTTCAATGGGACAACTAAGTTATGAAGTTCAGTTAGCACTTACTCATTCCGTCTGAAAAAGTGCTGTCTGCAGAGATTTAGGGTAAGCTAAGGCTTTTAATGATGTCCTATATCTTGATGCGTCAAGTGGAGTATGGCAGAATACTCTTGATAGGAATCACCTATGTAAGTGTGAAGTGGGGCCGCTTCTATGAGAAAGTCTGGGTGGCAAGATTTCTCTAAAACACTTTCTGAAACCAGGTTGTTCATGGCCAAAACGAACACAACCATGAGAACCAAAAGGGTGTTAAAGGAAATATTGTGTGAGTATCATTGTCTTGGTTCACAACAAAGGCTGACTAGTTCAAGACATCAAGTCACTACTTAGCCGAGTGGATCGATGGTACATCACTAAGAAAGGTTCAAAGCCAGAAGCTACCTCTTCTGATGCAATATTTTCTTGTCTGACTTCTCCTCAGAGTCTGCATTTGCATTAATTTCCATTCATGTGGGGGATTGTTGGAGAATTTAAGGTTGGGCTTGGCCCATCGTTGGAGATTGAAGATTTGGGCTTGGCCCGTTAATGAAGTTGCAAAACTTGGTTGTGCAACGTACTATGAGCTTAATGAATCCTTAACGAAGTAGTTAATGTTAGGATGTGATCTCACTCAATTATGTATTGTGTGAATGTGAAATTAATGCTCAAAGTAGATGGAAACGTTGTGGATGGGTGACGTGTCACCCGTGTGGAGGAATGCCACGTTGGATATGTCCATGTGGCGGAAAAGCTTCTGACGGACATCGATCGATGACTTCGATCGATCGATGTCACTTCGATCGATCGATGTCATCGATCGAAGTGGATCAGAGAGCTTCATACGCTTCTTAGATCGATCTAAGTCAATCAGAGGACATCGATCGATCACTTCGATCGATCGATGTCCTTAGAACGATAAGGATGATCGAATGAAGTGTTCAGTCAGACATCGATCGATCACATCGATCGATCGATGTCACTTCGATCGATCGATGTGATCGATCGAAGTCTGACAGCAGGCGCAGATTTGATTCTGTTGGCAGATTTGATTCAAAATGAATCAAACTCTATCCTCCTCCATTCAAGATAAGATCATCTGTTGTGATCTAACGGTAGTGAGTAAAGCAGCTTGATCTAACGGCCGAGATTTAAACTGTCTTAACCGCTTAACCGAATATGGTTTCCATCCAACGCTCCAGGTTTAAACCTGATAATCTATCTTCGATCTAAAGGCTGAGATTAAACCTTCCTAATCTAGATAGGAGGTTTTAATCTAACGGTCTAAATCAAACTTCGGTTTGATCCAACGGTCACGGTACCTTGTCCTCCAACCGACTCCCCTATATAAAGAGGGCTAAGGGTGCATTCATTTGACACACCTTAAGCTCTTAGCATTTCAACGCATTCTGCATTCATAGCACGTGAGTCTTGCATTTCGTCCGGGAGAAGTCAGGACATTCAAAGGTTCGAAGGAGTTCAAGTTCAGCAGTGCCGCTCAACTGAACAGGTACCCGTTGTATCTTGGGAGACGATTGCTCATACCGGTTGGGCACAGTATACCGGAGCAATACGTCTTAAGGACAGAGTTTGACTCGCCCCGGGTTTGATTTATTTTGTTGTTTCATATGCACACAGTGTACGATTGCGTCTTGGTACAGGATTGATTGTGCCAACAATCTTATTACTAACAGATAAGTTCAACGTCGTACTATATATAAAAGATGTATATAATATTGTATTTCAATGAAACACGATTTTCACTCACGTGTTATTAATTTTAACATGGTACCAAAGACAGTTTAAAATGTAGACTCACACTTCGTCAGTCCATAGTTGTCCATCTATTGTCTCCTCTCACTCAAGTACAAATGTTCATAGCTTGTGATTTGTGATTGAGGGCAGCTTCTAAGACACGTGTATATGTCAAGTCACGTTGCTAAATGAGTTTGGGTGTTGAGAATATTATCCATATTGGTCAATTTGAGGAAAAATACATAGGTTATATGAGAATGAGATATCATCATCCATTGCATTAAGTTTTTGAGTGGATCTCATATAAGCCCAAGTTTCAACACGTTCGGATAAATAAAAACAAAAAGAAAAATAAATGTAGAAGCATACACACATGTATATGTATATTTAAGTTAAAATCAAATAACTCTAACTTATGATTTAAATTCTTAGGGTTTCGAACATGATAAATAAATGAAGTTATGTAATGCAGTAGTACGCATCCGTAGATCTCATAGTTCAATATCTTAACAAGGACTAATAAGCATATACATAACTATAGTATCTATGTGTCACATAGCTTAATATGTTAAAAGGACAATCAATATATATATAACTATAGTAATTGTATGGATAGATTAATTCTCACGAGGACTATAAAATGTAACTTTACACATAACAGTGAATTATTATGTAGTGATCATTAAAATAATTAATGTCGATCTGAGGTGGATATTGGGTGGACTGTAAACTGAAAAAAGTAAAAAAGTAAATGTACTAGCACAATTTTATAGTGTAATGGTAACCTGTGTTTGATAAAATTTCGACGCAGGCTGCTTTATGTCACAGGACCTAACAACAACATTATCCTATTGACTTAGAGACTCTCATTTATAGTGGGATATGGAAGAGTCCGATGTACGCAACTATACTCATATGTTGAAACACACAGAGGTTATTTCCCGAGTTAAATTGAAATAAAAATTTTTGGATTTGGATTTTTATTAGGTTACAGTAAATCTTGAGGAAACTGGGGCCTGGCCATCAAGAAATGTCGACTCCAAACCCTAATGTACTAATCACAATAATGCCTCTTAAAACGACTACTTTTTCCTCCTTTATAATAATACATTGGTTGTCAGTTTTTCTGCTATATCAAATAATTAATCATATCAATTTACATAAATTTAAAAAGACTATTTATAATGAATAGAAATGTCTCGTTCATCTGTATCTATATGTACCAATAAAATATCTGTACTTACTACAAGACTAAATGTCTTAGGGTTCTATTACACATTTTAAGACATTTCTGTTTATAGATTAATATATTAGAAATAAACACCGTTTAGAAAGGCCTTAAAATCTATAGTAGTACCTTAAGACATTTAGTCTCGTAGTTTTAAGTACAATATTTTAGTGATATATACAGATTAATATATTGGAAATAAATACCGTTTTATAGATTTTCAACTAATGTAAATTTTATAGTAGTTAATGAATAAATACTCGATACTTAAGAACTAATAAAATAAAAAGTAATTGACATATGACAGTAGTAAATGTACAAAGCAGGAGGTACGTCTCTATTATTATGTTAACGATTGGTGGTTAAGTAACTATTAAGATTTACTCAATAGTAACATAAAATTTGTCTTCAACCAAATGCACCAAAGTAATGAATCTAAGTCTAATCACATGAATCGAGATAAAGTTGTTTACATCATTTGTGTTTTTAGGGCAACGTTTGAAATGAATAGACTGGAGTCTCTAAGACAATAAGATAATGTTATTATTGGTGCTGCTTGAAATGAATAGTTTTCTTTTTGTTCAAAGTTTTATCTAGAAATTTGTAATCTTTGTGTACAATGTTGTACACAATTTTCTTGCAAGTGTTAAGAAACTTTTCTCAAGTATCCGACTTAATTCCTGACTTACAAGTACTATATTAGTTTTTTGGAACAAGTACTATATTAGTTTACAAGTGTACAAAAGTACACGCATATTTCTCATCAGAGGTATTAAGCGAATCAATCAGTTTACGAATAATTCGAGTTCGATTCGTATTTGATTAGGGTTTACCAAAACGATTCGAACTGTTCACAAACTGATCGGTTTGTTTAAAGAGTTAAAGAGTTTGCAAACCGAATTCAAACAAATTTTAAAGTTCGCTACAACAAATGAGTCGAACCAAATAATTCGTTTAACTAAACAAATCCGAATTCGACAACATAGTATTCTGTTCGGATTTGTTCAGTTCGTTTACTTAATACCCTATTCCTCAGTAGTTAGTTTACTTAATACCCTATTCCTCAGTAGTTAATTGGGTAGAAAACTTATCAAATAGTCAAATTTTTGTTCATTTAAAGGTTGAACCCCAACCAATAATGGTCTCTGTCACAGCCAGTCCCAAAAGTAGTGTAGGGATGTAAATCAGGTGTCCAACGGCCCGCTAGTAATGACTTGGTCATTTACACAGTAGTTTGCGAAAGGAGCCCACAGCACTGCAGCAAGCCTAGCTTCCACACTATGCACTTGCTGGGAACGAGCTCTCTTGCCTTGGACAAGAATTGAACCCTGACATCCCTTTCGAGAACTCCTGTGCGGAACCAGTTGGGCTATGTTCTGGAGACAATTTTTGTTTTTTTGGTAATTAAAAGAGAGAGGGGGATGGCGCATATAATCTATGCCTGAAGATAACTAATCGTATTGGATTCTAAACGAGATTTTGTGCATCACATTTGATAGAATCTCAAATGAACAGAGTATTTAGACTTCGATTCACCACCCTCAAGAACCCCATCTTAAACCCCTCCACCGCCGCCGCCACCACCCCAGAATCGCCGCCGCTCTTCGGCAACTCTCAACAAAATCAGGCGAAGATGAATGGAACGACGCTTGGGAAACTGCTTGGCTACCGGAAGATCTCTCCGGCAAGAACCGAGCCCCTTGGGAAACAGATGTCAATTTCTCCCTCCCTACCCAAAGCACTCCCCTATCTGATTCCTCCAAAGACTCCGAGAACAACCTCCCCTCCGACATAGACTCGGAGACAAAGGCATTTGTGGAGGAAATGACTGATAATTGGGAACAGAGGAAAGGCAAGCCTAGAATTAATACTAGGGATCAAAATGGTGTGGGCAAAACAGATGGGGATGGAGGAAACGAGAGGCTTTACAGTTTGGAGAATATGAAGAGGGATTATAGATTGAAGAAGCAAAGAATACATGCTGGGCTTTGGATGAAGGAAATTGAGAAGATGGAGGAAGCTAAATTGGCTGATTCAATCACTGGTGGAGGCGATGATATCGATAAATTGCTAGATAGCTGCTCTGAGTATGGCTCGATGACCTATTATATTTTGATTATCTCAATACTTTGTTTGTTGCAGGTAGTGGTTTGAAACTGTGTAGGATGTGAATGAGACAGCTAATTCGTAAGAATGATATGTTTAAAAAGTTTCAAAGCCTCCAGCTTTTAGTGGTAGAATGTTGTCTAGTTTTGACATGCAGATGCCTTCTGGGCTCTGGTTTCTGTTGTGGGTTATTTCTGTTGAATGTAAATTTGACAGTGATAATTTTTGTCTTTCTAACTATATCATATTTTGTGAGGCTATTTGATTGTTTCTATGCCTTATTTAGCGTACGTCTAGCTGTATGAACTTCGCGTCCATATATTTGTTGTATAGATTTGTGCACTAGGAAGGGAGTAGTATGGTGTCTTGCTGGTGAAATTCTCCTGCCTCCCGATGTGTTGTGAATATGTACAATGTCCATTGCTGGAAGCGGTCCAGATGATGAATTAGTCTGCTTTCTGTTTGGTCATGTCATTTATCTGATGTGAGCGTTGTTATGGCTGCAAGATTGTACTCCAGCTCAAATTTTTATCTACGAGATCTTTAGATCAAGTTTTGTGCAGCTTTTCCTATTCGGACTGTTCAAAATCTTTTACAAGTCTAATTTTCAGCACTCACTGGTTTCCTGCTGTGGCATCAATCTATATGCTAGCATAAGATGTTTTACCATTTGGATTAGAGAATTGAGCTGAAATTCTAATTGTAGTGCTGCTTCAATATTTGCAGGATTTTTGGTTCCACAAACATTGATGTAAACAACTCAAAGGTTGCTGACTTGGAATTGAAAAATAAGCCTGATGGCTGGGAAACCACCACAACAAAGGGTCAAGATGCAAGCATCTGGGAGATGTCACAAAGAGAAGAAGATATCCTGCTCCAAGAATTTGAGCGCCGAATCGCATATAACAAATTTCAGGTGTGTGCATATTGTCTTTGTACCAACTCTGTCAATGCACCTGAAGGTGTTTGTTTCTGATACTTTTTAATTATCTTCCACTCTTCTACATCGCTGTGCACAAACCCGGGATAGTTGATGGTGCGTGTAGCGGGGAATGCAGTAGGGTCATTTTCCATATTGTTCAAATAGGTGAAATTAGGCTTATAATGTCAATAGAACAAGTGGTGTATCACTTATTTATCTAATAGTAATGCACAATATATGTATTGAATTACCAGTCTGCTGAATATGGGGGTGCCTCTTCCTCTTCCTGTCATTCAAAAACCAAACATTTGAAGTTACAGTTATAGAAAAACCAACAAGAAAGGAGGGAAAAGTTGTGTTAGCTGATTTATATTGATTCCTTTTTTTTCTCTTTCTAAAGTAAAATCTTATTCCTGCTTTTTGGTTCTCAACTTGGTGAAAACATGAATATAAGGTAGACTGCTGGAGAGAGGTCATTGGAATAAGATAGTTTTTCTCTATTTGGAGCTTTGTTTTGGCCCGTTGAGTTGATGCCTATAGTGGATTTGTGTTGTTATGTACTTATTTAGCTGTTGGCCATTTATATCAACTTCAGTAAGTAGGAAAGCTGTCTTTTCTATTCTACTTTCCTTCTATGAGATCTCTAGTTAGACAGAAAGCTCCTTCGAACCAAATAAAGACTCAGCATATTGACTCAACAATAACTTTATACTTCATATGACATAGCTGATTGCTGATCTAAATCAACTATGTATATGCACTTTGATGCAGATTGCAAGTTTTATTAAACAACACATATTTAGCCGAAGAAGACCTATTGATGGATGGAAGTACATGATAGAGGTGATTGGACCAAATGCAAAGAAAGGAAGAGGTAGTGTCTCTAGGCTTACTAGTGTATCAGATGCTGCAACACAACCTTTCAAAGAGGAGCAGACACCAACTGCAAATGCGAACGCCACGCCCCATCTATAAAGGAAGGTAGTAGAGTTCAATGCTGCTGCCTCAGGAAATATAGTCCTGAATCTATCAAGACATTGCTTTGATGAATATGCTATGCTGTTATTTGCTGCACCATCTCGCTCTGTGATTATGTCCTTTAACTAGGTTTTATAACCAGGACTCTCAGTTCTTGCATGGCAAATTCATTGCAACACATGATCTCTTGCTGTAATTCTCATCCATGATCAAGACTGCATATTCTACTTTAATGAAGGGATATAATGTTGATACTTCTTGTTGTTTTTGTTAGAACCCCCTAACATATTCCCTTAAGTCTAGGTCTCTCAAAATGACAACTTGTCTCAAGTCTTCCACTAAAATCTTCCAATTTGTTATGAAGGATCATCAAGCTCTTGAACATGGACTTGTGTGATAATGTTAATTTCTATTTCCAATAAAATCAAAGAAACCCCCTCTTTGACTTTAGAATATGATGTAATAAATCAAAATACAACAATACATATCCAGTATATTCCAACAACATCAAAAGCTATCGTTAGGGTATGGGGAGCGTGAGAGTCAGGCAAACACTAATTTCGTTCCAAATGATAGAGTTTACTTTCAGCGAGATATCCGGCTCTATATAAGAAAAGATAAACACAAAATAATAAAAGAACGAAATGACTCACTAAATTGTCTGCGTTTCTTATATTGTGAAGTAACAATTGATCGACTCAGTTTGATGCAATTTTCATTGTGGGTCATCGAGAAACAATTTTTGTGTGTTTTAACACGTATAGTTGTATATATATCCTTCTTATATTTCGCTATAGGCGGAAGTTTCTAACGCAATGAGTGATGTTGTGTGATAACGTTAATGCTCCGAAATGTGATAAATAGGAAAAGAAGACGTAAATAAACAGGACACAGTTTGAAGCATTACGATTTCAGTGGTAAAAATAATTTTCCATCACTTAAACATGCAAGAAATGCAAACGTTACATCTTGATCAAAGCACAAGCAAACAAATTGCAGCAGCAAGACCGACAGAACCTGGAGTACCAAGAACAACGAATTCCATGTGCAAAAAAAAAAAAAGGCATAAAACCAAGATCAACCCTAGGAAAAAGAAACATCTCCCAAGTTCACACCCTGTCGTCAAACTTTCTACAGTTAACCATGTTATGATCCAACTAGACGTACATGTAAAACCCCCAAAACCAAGATGGTGAAGAAGCTTCAGGATTGGATTAATATCTATAGCTGTCTTCAAAAATCGAATAGCTCCTCCTCCTTGCACGCGATTCCCTATCAGACTGCACATGAAAATGAAAAGGGGCTGATCAGCAATTGGCAGATATGTAGCATCCAATATCCGAAAAATCTTTCATGAAAACTAACACGGTTCTCCTCCATATACATAGTAGTAACTTCTGTTTTTCCTATTCAAATTAACACGAAAGATTCAAGAAGGCTCACAAGGCTCACAAGGTAACATCTCCTTCATATGCTATATAGCAGTAACATCAATTCGAACCCGTGACCTCAAGGTTACAAAACAGCAACTTTATCAGTTGCTCCAAGGTCTCCCTTCAGCAAAAAGGCATCAATACAACAACATTACCCCATTGCCTTAGAGGCTCCCGCCTTTGGCGGGGTATGAGGGGTCGGATGTACGCAACCACACTCATGTGTTATAAACACATGGAGGTTGTTTCCTGATGAACCATCTTTCCATGAATAATTATCCAATATTCATTTCTGAAGACACTAACTACTAGCAAGTTGTTTAGTGAGGAAAAATTTTGGTCCATCTTTCCATGAAGGAGAGGGAGAAGCAACTTTTTAA
>AP025067.1:29294179-29315155 GCA_036186865.1 Eustoma russellianum | reverse complement strand
AACTTATTTTGCGGTAAAAACGTCAAACGCAAATAATTGCCGATCATTTAATTTTCATCTGTATATAGGGCCACATTTACCCAAGCAAGAAGTCTATTATCCTGGCACAAATTTTAAATTGGTCAATGAGTAAGTATGATTAGTTGATCCATAAGTAATGAAATATGTAAAATATTTATGGGCCCCTTGTTTTGGTCAATCACTCGCTTACTTACATGTAAATAAAGATTATTTGTCATCATTTTATTAGGCTACTAGTAGTTACATGACCACGATAAAATTAGTGTTATCCTGGTACTCGATTTGATTTTTGGGCCTCCCCTGGATTTCGTAGTAGTGGGGAACAGAACGCCAGTTGAAAGTTCAAAGCTCAGAACTACGTGGCCCCCAAGTCGCATTACTTTGTTTTTATTTGAGGATGGTCATAACACAAAGACACATAAGACTCAACGCCACGTGTTTTAGACACACATAGGAGGTTAAACGAATCGAACAATTTGCGAACTGTTCGAGTTCGATTCGTATTTGATTCGAGTTTGTTCATTAATTTTATTTAAAACAAGCCGAATCAAATACCTATTTGGGTTTGTTTAATTAAACAAGCCGAACTGTTTGCGAATTATTCGGCTCGTTTAAACAGTTTAGTGTTATCAAACCGAACTCGAACCAATCTTAAAGCTCGTTTAGCTAAACAAACCGAGCCGAACAGTTCGTTTAGCTAAACAAATCCGAATTCAAAAACCTTGTATTCGGCTCAGCTCGGTTCGTTAACACCCCACGCATAGAAAGAGATGGACACACCGGATCTCTTCTCCTTATTGAAGCTTGGAAACTGGTATTATTTCCGCAACTTATCATATTATATATAGGACCATAAGTAATCCAAAAAGGACATCATTTGTTGATTTGTGGTCCATTTATAACAAAATTAAGTTAAATTGCCGCTGCTTCTCACTAGCACACCTTGTCCCAAAGGTATCTCAACCCTATTTTTTTATAACAATAAGTTTAAACATGCATTAAATGATTTTATAGCGAAAATTCAATAAGTTTAGACAATGTGTGAAAATATTGATAGTAGAACTCCCTCTAGTGTGTCCTTTGTCAATGTGTCTGGAATATTTTGGCACATTTTAAACAAACTAGCTTATAGTAGGAAGAAGAATTGCCAAACGGTTTGTATTGAGAACCTCTGGACGTTAGAGATTAAAGTAATCAAAATCCAAACTCAGAAAACGAGCACTTCTGATATTGTAAATATGGGAACTTCCGATAGCCTAACTGATTCCGGGTAGAGGTTCTCGAAAGAGAGGTCAGAGGTTCAATTCTTGCCAAAGACAAGAAAGCTCCTTCCCAACAAGTGTATAGTGTGGGAGCTTCTTGGCCTGTAGCCTTGCCTGCAGTGCTGAGGGCTCCTTATGCAGACTATTGTGTGTAAATGGCCATCCTGCTAGCGGGCCGTTGGATACCTGATTTACCTCCCTACACTACCTTTGGGACTGAGTGTAGCAGAGACCCCTACTAGTTGAGGTTCAACCTTTTTTTAAGTATGGGTATCCACATTCTCTGAATGATCTAGCAAATATCCCTCGAGGGCTTATATAATACAATGACAAAAACAACAGTACCGCATTGCTTTAAAAGTTTCCTTTTATGGTAAGGTATGAGAGTTGGATGTACGAAACCATACCCATGTGTTAGAAATACATAAAGGTTGTTTTACTATTACCCATAATGATCAATCTGTGTCGATCAACTGCTACTTCACAATATAAGAATTATAGTCAATTTAGTAAATTATTTTGCTTTATTCTATCATATTCTAAAGTTAACTATTACCATAATGATCAATCTGTGTCGATCAACTGGTACTTCACAATATAAGAATTATAGTCAATTTAGTAAATTATTTTGCTTTATTCTATCATATTCTAAAGTTAAAGAAGAATAAAAAAAAAAAGCAAAATAGGTGAATATGAGATCTTTAAACACTGGAGGAGAGATCTTATATTGCCAGCTTAATACATGAACTCAACAGTAACTCATGATTGAAAGACTAAAGCACAAGTGAAGCATAAAACAACAATAACAACAACATTACCTTATAACTTTAGATACTTTTGTTTATAGCAGAGTATGAAGGAGTCGAATTTACCTTACCCGTGTGTTAAAAACACAGAGTTTTGTTTTCGATAATCCATCATGAAAATTCTTACTTGTGATAAAATGAGAGCATCTGCCAGGCCTCCAGAAACTTGCCAAGGACACCGCATTACAACCTGTAAAGAAACTAATATTGCAATTCACAAACAACAGTAAGCATCACGGCACTTATGAATTCTCTCCAAATTAAACACCACAGCAAACATCATTCACCTTTAAACATAATCATATCAAATGTCTTTCCAGCTTGCCAAATCAAAACCTTAGGAACTGAACTGTCACATTAAGTAACATGTATTTTTTAAGTAAAATAATCTCTTTCAAACTCAAAATGCAAAATATACAAATATTTCACTGGACTATAAATGAATCAAACGTTATGTTTTTCATTCATTCAAGTCATATAGTTCTATATGTAAGACGTAAAATACGTAAAATAACATGAAAAAAATTCAAGAACACAACTGAAGAAAGAAAAAAAATCACTCTCTAAGCATCTCTAAGATTGATGATGCCAATGATGATTTCCTCCAAGATGTTGATGAACACCATCATTAACTTCCCCATGTTGGCCCTTCCTAAACCTGTTCATCCCCATTTGCCCATCAAACGTCACACCAACAGAGCCATCCACCCCATTCGCCGCCGCCGTCGTGTGCTGTCCGGCCGGCAACAAAGCCATTTGAGTAGGCAAATTCATAAAATGAATCCCACTAGAACTCGCCGCTGACACAGCTCTATGAACATTATTATTACCCATATTCTGAAATGCCCACAAAGAGTCACCCCTAACCGATTGATTAGAGTTGGAAACCATCAAAAAAGCTTGAATTTGCTCTTGACTCGCTTGAATCGAACCCGATGGAGTTTGTAACATATAATTCTCACTAAAATGTTGATGTGTAGGCCTCTGATCATCATCCTCATGCTTTCTTTTCAAACCTAAATTTTCTTCTTCTAACTTATAAGTACGTAACATACTATTTAAATTATTCCTCTCGAGCCATTCATTTCTCCTTAAGTTCATCTCGGATGACGTCATCAAGAAACTTTGGTTCAAGAAACTGTGGTTTCTTAACAAAGGGGCCGACACGGTGGACCCGGAACTCCGAACCGAGATGTTAAGTGAGGTGAAGTTCGCAGGAATAGTTCCAGTACCCGTGGCGGCGATAACAGCCGGTTCAGCCTGTTGGAGAAGCCATTCAATGGTTTCACCATCGGATTTGTGGCCTAATTCTTTAGTAAGTTGGAAAACCCTAGCAGCACACGTGGCGGGCATGCGGATGCGGCGTCCCCGGCCGTCGACCTTGGTGTGGCGGTCCTTGGTGGGGGCTGAGGGTTTCTTTGGGTGAGGTTTTTTGGATTCAATAAGAGTGTTTGGAGAGATTAGGGAAGAAGGGTGGGATGATGAGGAGGTGGAGCAAGATTGTTGATCTTGGTGTTTTTCCAAGAGTTTGAGTTGGAAATCGAAATTCAAACTAGGAACAACACTACCATTAAGGTTGTCATGAGCTGCCATGATCATGTAATAATCAAAAGATGCCTATATTCTCTTAGGCTAGTACATCTACTTAGCTGTAGGTGCCCCCTCAATTGAGCTTTGAACCCATTCTGTGGGTCTCTTCTCCAAATTTATATCTTATATCCTTGGGTTTTCTTTTCTCTTTTTCTTTTCTAGGTTTAACCCCAACCCGTAAGGGTCTCTGCCACACCCAGTCCTAAAGGTAGTGTAGGGATATAAATCAGGTACCCAACGGCCCGCTAGCAGGAGCTTGGTCATATATACAGTAGTCTGCATAAGGAGCCTCCAACACTGCAGGCAAACCTACAGACCAATGAGCTCTTATACTATGCACTTGCTGGAAAAGGGTTCTCTTGCCTTTGGCAAGAATTGAACCTCTGACCTCCCTTTCGAGAACTCCTGTCCAGAACCAGGTGAGCTATATCCTGGAGACCTTTTTTCTTTTCTAGGGTTGGATGTTTGGTGGGGGGTGGACGTGAGGAGCGGGGGGCGGGTTCTTTCTTTTTAAGATGTAGTAGAAAATTCTAAGGCATACAAAGCATAACTCAATTGGTACTCGGGTTGGATTTGTCCTGAAGAGGTTAAGAGTTCAATTCCAGAGACACACACAGTGTGAGAGTTTCACTGCTGCTAGGCTAAAGGCCTAGTTTGCAGGAGGACACCTTGTGTGGGTACTTGCGCAAAGTCCTCACTAATCCACGAGACTGCTGAACTCCTGATTTGCAACCTTTCCTTAGGACTGGAACGGTGGGAACCCTCAGAACCAGAATACGGCCTTTAGCCAAGAAGGAAATTCTTAGATCTCAATTGCACTGTGCAGTGTACAGTGTCTCCCTTATTGAAAACCTATTTACCACACACAAAAATTTATTTGTTTGCCAGTAAGACCTATATTATGTTTAAGTTATATTTATATCTAGGTATAATTACATTTTCCTCCCCTGTGGTTTGGCTAATTCGCCAAAAATTTCCCTGTGTTTTGAAAATAGACATTTACCTCCTCTCTAGTTTGGGTTAAAATGGTTTTCGGCGAACTCCGTCCAAACTATAGGGGGCTGTGTTGGCCGGAAACCACTTTAACTCAAACTAGAGGGGAGGTAAAGGTTTATTTAGCCAAACCACATGGGATGTAAAGGTAATTATCCCTTAAAAATATTGTCACACTTGATTTTTCAATATATCGTATTATATTATTTTATAAAATAAAATAAAAAATAATAATACATGCATTATAATACCAATATACAAATGTTCATATATGCTTACACGCGACTCTCTTATTTTCTTTTCATCAATATTAATATGTACCACGACAAATTTTACTACCACGATTTGATGACTCCTAGATGAAAAAAGCTAAGAATGTAGTCAAATTCAGAATGCACATGTAAAACATTATATAACAAAAATCTATAGGTCCACGACCCATGCAAAAAACTCATAAATGGGTTGTCAAATCATGATGTGGTGGCATGCACCTATTGGAAGGAAGCACATATTCTAAACAGGAAGATGTACGATAATACATATACAACAGTGTTGCTATTCTTTTCACGTGGTCATCACATTAGCTTTGTTTGATTGCTTCGTGTTGAGTTGAGCACAAATCTTACTACATACTCCATGAATTTTAGAAATACATGTTAATAATTTAACATGTAGAAATTACACATATAAAAAAAAGTTAAAGTGAACAGAATAATATATACACTGTCAATAGTTTATCAGACATGAAAGTGAACAAGGATAATGAGACATTGATTGGGCATTCTTTTAAAAAGCAGCTGATAATTGGTCTATAAAACGTCGTTCTCGCTGCACTAGTCTTCCGCGTTTGCACAGGGTCTGCAGAAGGGCCGGAGCGCTTTGCGATTTGATGTATGCGGTCTTACTCTATGCTTTATGCAAGAGGTTATTTCCCCGGTTCGAATCCGTGACCTCAATGTCACAAACGCAGGTTTAACTAATGGAGGGTATCTAGGTTGAGAACAAAATAAAAGTCGATGAAAAGTACCCTCTAAAGTGGAGGAGCTAGTGAACAGTGGTTTTAAAAAATAATTATGGATATTTATCTTTACCTCCCCTGTGGTTTGGCTAAGTCGCCAAAAAATTTCCTGTGGTTTGGCTAAATAGACTTTTACCTCCCCTTTAGTTTGGGTTAAAGTGGTTTCCGGCCAACACAACCCCCTATGGTTTGGACGGAGTTGACCGGAAAACATTTTAACCCAAACTAGAGGAGAGATAAAGGTAATTATCCCTTTTATATATTGTTTTAATTTAACCTTTGAATATTTTTTTCGAGGACTGGGAGAACTTAAACGGGACATTTTAGCTTGTAACTAAGTTGACTTAAAAATTTAATTTTTCCATATATTGATACTATAAATTCCTTTCAGATAGGAAGATGGTTGCTAATATTTCTGGATTATTATTTATTTTTTATAGTGGGAGAGAAAGAGAGAGAGAGAGAGGGAATAAGGGAAGAGTGAGTGCAAGCTTAAAGCAACAAACAGCATGATTGCTAGGTATGAGTGAGATGGAAAAAGAAAGGTGTTACATTTTGTATTTTAGGATATGGTTGGTTGTTGTGTAATAATTCTTTTCCTTATCTGATAATTTATGCTTTATAAACAATTTGTACAAGCAAGGGAATCGTATTTTTTATGGGTGCAGGTATACTTTAATCATATCACATTTGCATGTAATTGTTTCACCAACTTGGTGTTCTAGAGTATATTATTGGGGCAGAAGGTGAAATCTCTCATCTCAGGGTTCTAGCGTCTCAGTCTCAAGGAGCATGTATAGAGGATGCAAGTCAAGAGATCTTACGCAGTAACTCAAACAAAGTGTCCCCCGTAAACCATGCCTTCGGCATAATAGCAGAGGAACATCCACACTGTACGTGTTTTTGGAATCGAATGATTGACTTCTTAGAACAAATCTCAATCCGAGTATTAACTGGAGTATGCCCTGGGACTGTAGAGTATATCATTTATGGTATAGGATGATGATATGTAACTTTTTTTTCCTTCATTATTTTCTATGCTAAAATATTTTAGTGATGTAACCACTTTAATGATGAAAATTTTAAAATCAAAGAGACAAAATGATGGATCAAATATAAAGAAGGAAAAAAAAGGGTATTATATGAAATAGCATTCAGATCAGGTCACCATTACTGGTGGTTGCTATTGAGGCTCTCAGTATTCATCTTTAGATCCCATTACTTTGTTGTTTTCTTCTTAATGACTCTTCTATTTATTTTGAGAGTTTGATTAGATAAAGCTTTAATTGGAGTCTATTCAAAAGGGCGTTCTCGGTATACTAGGTTTTTGCGTTTGCATAAAATTCAAGGAGGGTCGGATCGCTTCGAGATTTGATATACACAGCCTTACCCTATACTTTGTGTAAGAGACTGTTTATGTAGCTCAAACACGTAACCTGAAGATCACAATATAGCAATATTACCACTTGCTTAAAGACCCGTTTCAATTGGAGTTTATTCAATCAACCGAAATTTAAATACTGTAAAATAGGCAAATAGGAGGTGCCATCCTTTTCCATCTCTTTTATCTTTTCTTTTTGTTTCCCCTGAAATTTAGTTTCCTGGATTTAAGAAAAAAAAAATCCTCTGATCAACTATCATCTAGAGTTATCAGGGACTTCTAATACGGTAAATTTTATAATGATCAATGCATAATTATTATACGTTCTTTGACAAGAAAATAAAGAGCGATTGACATTGACATATGACATATTGCACTGGCAATGATGAGTGTATAAAACAAGACATTCATCTCTATTATTATATTTTTTTATCGGTTGGTAATAACTATTATGATTTATTCATTAACCATCATGCAACAACAACATTATCTTATTGTCTGAACTTATCGCAGGGTATGTAGGGTCGGATGTACACAACTATACATATGTGTTAGAAGTACACAGAGGTTGTTTTGAGATGACTCATAATAAAAAAAATCCGTCAAGCTGTGTCGATCAACTGCTACTTCACAACATAATAAATGCAGCCAATTTAATGAGTCATTTTCCTTTATTCCATCATATTCCAAAGTTAACAAAGAATGTGTCGTTAAAAATATTTTCCACAGTAAGACTTCTGCTCGCTTATGTGGATACTTTCGAATTATCCACGCAGTTCATACATTAAAATATAAATTGCATCTACAAATGTTATTGAGACATGGTTACCTTAACCAAAGAAGTAACATAATCCTTTTAAATGGGTTGTTTATATTTTGGTCAAAAAATGGGTGTTTATATATGTTATTATGCTATCGTTTATAAATTTGAAATATTACGTGGCTTAATCGAAAAATACTTGTACAATTTGAATGGGTTAGCGATGATGTGAACAACATTGACAGTAGCCTAAGGAAGTACTAATATTATTGACTTGATAGGGAAAATATTTGCTAGAGTTGAGCATGACTAAACTGAGTATCATATCCTGCAAAATAAATACGTATATAGTAAAAGTTCACTTATTATTAAAAAAAAAATGTGTTTCCGATACAATAGGTTACTGCATTTGTACAGGATCCAGAAAGAGGCCGAATCGCTTTGCGATTTGATATATGCAGTCTTATCCTATATTTTTGTGCAAGAAAGTATTTTCACAGTTCATATCCGTAATCTCAAGGTCATTACAAAACAGTCTTATAGATTGCTCCAAGATTGGACATGAAAAGTTGACCTATGATTGGGGTTGGAAATTGGAACAGTCCGTTGATTCAGAATCCACGTGCGGTGTCTTTCATGGTTGAGGTAGTCGGCCAATAACTTAACGGGAGCCGTGTCTATCGTTAAGTTAAAAGGATCAAACTGTTATGTATAACCAAATGAGGAATTCTACAACATCATGAGGAATTCACGTTATTGAGTATTGATTTGATTAAATCATTTTATATCATATATGATATAAGCTGATTTAATGAGATAATAACATGTAACATCATTTTTTTTAATAGAAATAGTACAGAACTCTCTCTCTCTTTTTCACAAGTTGATTTAATACTGTTATAATGTAATTACATGCATACATGTTTCCGTCTATGAGAGACAATCATACCGATATATTAAAAGCATACAGAGACTGATCCTGATGACCTATAATATTCCTTAAACTTTATTTTATGAATCAAGGTTTGACCATAGTATGTAAAACCCAGCAATAGTGGGTGAAAGAAGAAGAGGCAATCATCAAGATTGGCTCCAGCTGTTTCTATATATTCTTGCAATAATTCCCATTGTTTCACTTTTTTACTTGACTCGGCAAACCTTGGCCACCATTGCACCTACTGTCTTTGGGTGCGAAAGTTTTAACTCGAGAATTAATTGAAATTTCAATATGATCGTTATCTTGGATTTCAAATTTCAAAGACACGATTCTCCTGCATTTCATTTTCATTTTTTGTTGCTCATAAATTTTTGAATAATAAACTTTCTTTTGTCATAAAAATTATAAGTACACCCTTCCATCTCCTCTAAATAATGATCTTTCTCTTGCAGTAAATTGAGTACACTCGATTTAATCAAGAAAACATGGTGTTAAATTTTGCTTTTCCTTTCAGAGTTCAGACACGTATTTGAACTTCTTTGGTTATAGTTAGAAAGGATCATGATACAATGAAAGATAACGACGTGCCACAGTGAAGACGACAATGTTAATTGTGGAATTATCTCACGCTGCCACATAAACATTAACCTGATTTTTCTTGCCAAATCGCTCGTTTGGGGACTTCCATAGTTCCAATCTTATAGAACTGCGTGGAGGATACAAATCAGGAACTCAGTAGTCTGTTAAGTTGGTAAGACATTGTTAGAAACCCATCCAAGATGCTTACTGCAAACTGGGTCAATAAATCTTTAATACAATCGGGCCTGATACGATGTCGTAGTCATTACTAACCTAAAAAACAGTATTCCACGCATGTTGTGTGTATCCCAGTTCAAAGCTGCAATCCCAGTTCAAAGCTGCAATCTCTCTTAAACAATTTTTCAACTCGAACATCAATTGAACTACGTAGATTAACCTGATTTTTGTCTGTGGGTCAGCGTGTTGTATTTGATTGAAACATCTGGAATTCAACGGCATATAAATTTCGTGGTAGGTTTTTCTAATCTCGGAAAACCTTAATTCTCCCAAACTTTGTGTGTAGCTAGGTTGTTGATTTAGTATGTTTCGACTCTCGAGTCCTGACCCTATTTTTAGTAATTTACTTCTTTAAGAGAAAATTTAATCAATTATTTTACTGAAATGTGTCTATACAGGTTATACATGTATATATAAAGCTTGAGGTCTTACTGGAATTGAACTCTCTATTTTTTGGGATGGAAGTATTGTTTGGCTGTCTCTCACCTTCTTCAGACCTTAATAATAGTTTTTGCTGATGTTAGATATACTGTATATGTGTTGTTTATTTTACTGAAACCGTATGGACCGAAACAACAACACCCTATAAGTCTTTTCTTTACCGGCACGTTGATGAAAGATGCGGTACATTTCCGAGAAACATACGCAAATTGGTGATACAATAAGATTACAAATATTCCGAGTGTTTTGTGATCCCTTTTATGTTTGCTTCGGTTTTTATTTAGTTTATTTGGTGTATTATATACCAAATAAGTATCATAGACATAAACAGTCAACTGACTTCAAAAGGTATAAAACCAGAGATGTAAACATTAAAGTGTGACAGTCAAAGACCTCTTTTGTCTATTGATAATAAAACTTGTTGGAAAAGGTTGAACCCCAACTCAAAGGGCTTCCACTGTACCAGTCCCAAATAGCTACGTAGAGGATGTAAATCAGGAGTCCAGTGGTCTCCTAGATTGGGTGAGATCTTACACAGTTACCCACACAAGGTGTCCTCCACAAACCAGGCATTTGGACTGGCAGCAGAGGAACACCACACTGTGCCCGTCTCTGGATTCGAACTCATGACCTCTTGTTGGCAATCCTCAACCCGAGTACCAACTGGACTATGTCATCGGGGCTAATAAAACTTACCACTTGGAAGGCAAAAAGGGATGATAACTCTCTTGTCAATACTCAATACAACAACAACAATCATACCCACTATATTTCAACGACATCAAAAGCTATCAATAGAGTCTAGGGAGTGATGAAGCCGGATCTTCACCAAGGGTCTAAGATGATCTCAAATAAACGTCGTCAGTTATCTTGAAGAGTAGTTAACTGATTTGAAGATTGCAGCTGGAATAGCTTCCTGAAAGTCCTGCACAAGGAAGCAAAGATCAGAGGTCTCGGGGGGATGACCCCGGATAAAACCCTCCGACGCTCAAGTCAGTTTGGGCCATTTCTCACTGAGAATGTAGTTTAGTGTATGAGTTAGAAAATTCTCACAGGTGTTGGCTGAAGAGAAAAATCGATGTATTAGCTCCAGAAGATAGAAAAATTATTCAAGGAATCGGATCCATTTTCTGGTCTGCTTTGGCCTGCTTTTATTGGTTTTTTCCGCCTTTGGCATCTAATAGCGGATGAGATGTTTGCTTGGGGCAGAAGACATACGATGCAGTAGGTCTGCTGATATGACCGGTAGGCCGGCTGATGTGACTAGTAGGTCGGCTGAAGTGACTTTAGCGTGTACAGGTTGAATAGCTAGACGTGCACTCTTTCTCTGAACTGCACTTCTGCTTGATGGTTCTATGATGTAATGATGTGCTTGACTCCTTCGCCGAAGTGCAAAACCGGGCTTTGCCGAAGTGCAGTGTTGAAGCTGAGGTTGAAGTTAGGTGCCGAGGAGCAGTCCTTGGCCTATTCTTTGATAGTAAAAAGGATGTCGTGGGGCTTAGCCGAAGTGTAATCAGGGCTGAACAGCAATGCTTGAATGCTGAACTGCAGAGGTTGTACCGTTGACTGTTGTTGACTAACATTCGATTAATTCTGGTTTATCATTTGCCTCCAGATTTTGCGTGGCCGAGCTGACCTGTGAGGGCAGACAAGTCTATTCTGAGTCTGTGACGTGTCTTCATTAATTCAACAGTTATCCTTTTAGCTGCGCCATAATTCCCATTTTTAATGTAAGCGTCAATTCCAATGCCTCATCATTATCTTTTCGGCGGTTTCAATAATCGAGAAAGAGGGGGAAAAGTTGAACCGCCACCCCTCTTTGAATTTCATCCGAAAAGTTACCAACTTTCCATTCTCTTCTTATAAATAGGGACAATTGCCCTAATTCTTTCTTTTCTTCTTCTTCTATTATGCACGTTGCTATTCTGCTATCTTAATCTTCCTTTTTCATCTTCAAAGCATACACTCTTGTCACGGTGCTTTCTTCTAGTTCAGCCCTTCAATCTCTCTGTAAGCTTTTCTTCTTTCATTTTTCTTCCATGGCTTCCGTTATTTCTTCTTCTTCTTTGGTTACCCCAGAATCCATGGTGCCCTCAACGTCTATTGACGAAGGTGGTCCACCATCTCCAACGGTGCAGAACTCAATGTGCATCTAGGAAGCCACTGACCTCCCTGAATTATGTCAATATTATAATGTTGATAGGAGCACTTTTGCCCCCATTCTTCCCCTGTCACATCAGACTGCTTACGACCCCCTGTAGGGTATGAGGCAGTTTATGAGGAATACTTTAAGTCCGGTTTCAATCTTCCCATTCCAGCTCCTTTATTCCAAATCTTATACTTTTACAGACTTAGGCTTCCCCAAATAACGCCTAATGGCCTTAAGGTTATCCTCAGTTACCTACTTTACCTAAGAGCTGCTGAGAAAGCCTTTTTATTTGCAGTCTTTAGGGGAATATTTGAGTGCGAGCAGGAAGGATAGTTGGTACTATTTTGGCAGGAGGCATCAAAATAGTGAAAACCTCCATGTCATAAACCTTCCCTCTTCTACCGAAGATTGGACGGGACGTTTCTTTTTTGTTAAGGCTATAGGATTACCCAAAGGAATCCTTTGGAAATCCGGCAGTACAAATAACAGGAGGCCAAGCGAGCAATCTTGCAATGAAGCCTCTCAATTGTTGCACTTTCCCGTGGCCGTAGACTGGAAAAAAGTGGACAGGTCGGTTGTGAGGGTTGCCGACCTGGAACACTTGTGGCCAGAACATAATTTTCGGCCCCTCATCCCCATTGCTTTAAAAATAGTTTGGGGTACGTAGCAACCCTCTGAACATCTCTGACTGGTTCTGATGTTGCGTATATGTTTCGACTGATTTGTTCATTGAGTTCTGCAGGAGTCATGGTGTCCGAGACCCTTGCAAGGCTGAAGAATTTGGTCCCAAAAAATAGGAAGAGGACCGAAGGACAACATTCCTTTTCGGGGCAGACCTCTGCCAGAGCTCCTTCCGAGGTCCAGATGACTCCCGAGACAGAAGTTCCAGGTAGGATTTTTGCCCTACGTTGGTCTTGAACATATTTTGTCTCTATTTAGTCACTTGACTTTTTTTCTCTTCAGCTGGAACTCCTGATAATCTCATCCAGGCTGAAGCTCAAGTCCTTGCCCCAGCTTCAGCTCAGCCAGACGATGGAATTGGGGGAAATGATGCCCCCATCTTGATTTCTTACTCTCCAATTGCCGAAGAGGAAGTTATGCCTCCACCAAGACGGGTTTCTGATGAAGCTGGTCCCTCCTCTGAGTTCTTAGGAGAGACTTCCGGGGTAAATGCGCTAGAAAAAGAGTCTTCTTTACGAAACCGTCAAGGCACGAGGACGTTGGAGTTCTCTTTCGCTGACACTGTTGCAAATCCTAGTGTAGCTAGGAAAGTAACTGAGAAGTCAGTGTTGCCTCACGATTGACAACTTTATGACAGTCTAGACTGGGATACTGTCATGAATTCATTTGCATCCAATATGTCCATGGTAAGATTTCCCAGTATTCTCCATCTTTTTTAGCTTGATCACTTATGTTTTCTCTAACCAACCTGATTTCTGCAGTTCCGGGTTTAAGAGTATAACATACTCAAACGGGCTGAAAAGTTGTATGCCAAATTTGCCCAACTCTCTAAGATCAATGCCAACTTCAGAAATGCCTATGACGGGTTGGTAGAGGTGGCAAGGCCCATCAATTTGAGGTTGAATCAGCTGGAAGCTCAAGTGAACAGCCTGAAATCTGAGGGGGCCGTTCTCACTGAAGAAAATTCCAGACTTCAAGTGGGGAAACAAGATTCAGACACTAAGCTGGACACTGCAAATTCCCAAGTGATTGAGCTGAATAAGAGGGTAGCCAGTGTTGAATTGGTGTCATCCAGAACCCAGGCTGAGCTGGAGTTTTACCAGAGAGAACTTAGTACTTTCGAGCAAGAGCTATCCAATAGCAAAGCTGAACTGAACCAGCAACTAGAAGCAGAACGGAAGAACAAAGCAGATCTCCTCCTTCAATTTGAACTTCATGCTGAGGAGATCAAGAAAACTGCCATTGCTAAGTTCAGGCAGTTTGAGTTCTTCACTGGTAGCTTCTTGAAGATACAAGGTTCAGCGATAGCTGTTGGACAGACTTAGGCAATCGACACTTGTTCTGAAGTCTGCCCAAACCTGGACAAAAGTCATCCTCAAATTGCTAAACTCTACAACCCTGAGGCTGGAAGCTTACTTGAGAACCAGCTGGAGCTTTTTAAGAATGGAGCCGATCTCAGGGGCGGTGAAGACGATGAAGAGTAGCATAGTATCTTCCTTTCTTTTTGTAGTCTTTGTAGTTGTAATAGATAAACTTCTTAATGAAAATCCAATTTTTTCCAACTCGTGCTCTTCAGCTTGTTTCAATTTTCTTGACTTTGTCGTCTGCATGTGAAGTTTTACTAGCTCTATTTCCATAGTTAATGCAAGTATTTGTCTTTGGCTTGAGAGACTTTGATTGATCTATTTCCATAGTTAAGCAAGTATTTGTCTTCTGCTCTGCCAAAGAGCTTTTTAGTTGCTTTTACGTTGGATTTCTCCACAAGTATTGAGCTTCGGCCTCAACCTTTGGCTTTGCCAAAAGTGTTACGCTGCTTGACTGAACTACAACTTTGCCGTGCTTTAATAAAATTTTAGATAAGTAAACATGTTACTTGATGGATGAGTCACATGTTAGATCTGTAACGAACATTGTTGAATCGAGTGCTGCTCAACCATCTCAGCTCTGCTGGGGTAGGATTTAGGGAAACCTGTCTCGAATGTTGAGTCCTGCTCAATTCTCTCAGACCTGCTGAAGTGAAATATAGGGAAACATGTCCCAAATGTTGAGACCTGCTCAACTTACTCAGTCCTGCTGAGGTAATATATAGGGAAACCTGTCCCAGTATGTTGAGACCTGCTCAACTTACTCAATCCTGCTGAGGTAATATATAGGGAAACGTGTCCCAGTATGTTGAGACCTGCTCAACTTACTCAGACCTGCTGAGGTATAATGTAGGGAAATATGTCCCGAATGTTGAGTCCTGCTCAACCCACTCAGACCCGCTGATGTAAAATATAAGAAAACATGTTCCAAATGTTGAGACTTGTTCAACTTACTCAGACCTGCTGAGGTATAATGTAGGGAAACTTGTCCCGAATGTTGAGTCCTGCTCAACCCACTCAGACCTGCTGAGGTAAAATATAGGGAAACATGTCCTAAATGTTGAGACCTGCTCAACTTACTCAGACCTGCTGAGGTATAATGTAGGAAAACCTGTCTCGAATGTTGAGTCCTGCTCAACCCACTCAGACCTGCTGAGGTAAAATATAGAGAAACCTGTCCCAAATGTTGAGTCCTGCTCAACCCACTCAGACCTGCTGAGGTAAAATATAGGGAAACCTGTCACATATGTTGAGTCCTGCTCAACCCACTCAGACCTGCTGAGGTAAAATATAGGGAAATCTGTCCCAAATGTAGAGTCCTGCTCAACCCACTCAGTCCTGCTGAGGTAAAATATAGGGAGTCATGCGGGAGTCTATCAAAAGATTGATCATTTAATAATGTAAGGCCGAGCTGAAAATTCCCGGATGTACGCAAGAGGAAATAAATCCTAATTCATTTGAATCACAGACTCTTGCTCTCAAGTCAACCTTGTTCACCCAGGAACCCGCAGCCTCTTTTCATCAGAATCTGAATCCACATCCTTTGACGACCTGTGCTGATGTCCAGGTCTGCAATTTTCATCCTGAGGGGGCCTACCAAAGTCCAGCCTGTTGTGCAACCTTTACCTTGGATTTTTAAAACGCTGTAGGTGACCAAGCTCGATCAGACACCCAATTTCCTGTCCAAGATGCCTACAGTCTTCTGTATCATGCCCAATATCATGATGATAAAGGCAATACAGTCGGTGATCTCTTTTATGGATTGGTCCAGCCAGGAGCTGAGGTTCCCTTGCTAGGGACTTCTTCCTCATGCAGGAAAGAATATGGGCTTTTGAAGCCAACAGAGAGTTCCTTTCTTTCCCTTGGCCTCCTAACCGAATCTTGACAGAGCACTTGCCTTTATTGTCAACTTTTCTATCGTGTTTGAATGACAAAGATGCTTTTTGAGTGCGTTTTAAGCTCTGGTGGCTAGGCCCTGGTCCTGAACGCCCAGCCTTAGCCAAAAATTCGGCCTGACGCATGGGGTGATAGTCAGGTCGAGTTGGAGAGTACTCCAGATGTTCATGTGAGTGAGAGTTACTGGAGCGAGACCCACTTGACCTTGCTGCGGAAGCTTTCCCCTTCATTTCCCTCACTACAGCTTGGAACACACCCGGATTTTGAGCCACATAGCGTATGGCTCGCATATGCTCTTCGTATGTGAAGGCAATGGTAGGAGTTGAGGATTCTCCCGGCTCCGTAGAACACTGTTCTGTTTGTTGTTGAGAAGATCTCTGACTTCTGTTAGATGTCATAGGTTGCTTGGACCCTTTTCCATCCTTTTTATCCATCTTTCTCTCAATAGCTGGGTAGGATCAAAATTAAGAAAGCCTTAGGTAGCTGTTTTAAGGAATTGAGGGCCCTCCTTCTAACGCCAAATGATGAAGCCGGATCTTAACCAAGGGTCTAAGATGACCTCAAATAAACGTCGTCAGTTAACTTGAAGAGTAGTTAACTGATTTGAAGATTGCAGCTGGAATAGCTTCCTGAAAGTCCTGCACAAGGAAGCAAAGATCAGAGGTCCCGGGGGGATGACCCCGGGTAAAACCCTCCGACGCTCAAGTCAGTTTGGGTCATTTCTCACTGAGAATGTAGTTTAGTGTGTGAGTTAGAAAATTCTCACAGGTGTTGGATGAAGAGAAAAATCGATGTATTAGCTCCAGGAGATAAGAAAATGATTCAAGGAATCGAATCCCTTTTCTGCTCTGCCTTAGCCTGCTTTTATTGGTTTTTTCCGCCTTTGGCCTCTGATAGTGGATGAGATGTTTGCTTGGGGCAGAAGACCTATGATGCAGTAGGTCTGCTGATATGATCGGTAGGCCGGCTGATGTGACTAGTAGGTCGGCTGAAGTGACTTTGGCGTGTACAAGTTGAATAGCTAGACGTGTACTCTTTCTCTGAACTGCACTTCTGCCTGATGGTTCTACGATGTAATGTTGTGCTTGACTCCTTTGCCGAAGTACAAAACCGGGCTTTGCCGAAGTGCAGTGTTGAAGCTGAGATTGAAGTTAGGTGCTGAGGTGCAGTCATTGGCCTATTCTTTGATAGTAAAAAGGATGTCATGGGGCTCAGCCGAAGTGTAATCAGGGCTGAACAGCAGTGCTTGAATGCTGAACTGCAGAGGTTGTACCGTTGACTGTTGTTGATTAACAGTCGATTAATTCTGGTTTATCATGGAGGATGATAGGTAGACAAACAATACCTTCATCCCAAGTGATAGAGAGTTGCTTCCAGTAAGACTCTCGGCTTTATATATATCTGTGTAGAACATGAGACTTTTTCGTTATCAAACCTTTAGACAAAGAACAGAAGTAGTGATTACTATTTTAAAGTTTAGACAATTAAACTATTTGACAATCTCCTTTCACATACATTCAAATTACTACTTAATGATCAATAGAATGTTAAGGGTCGGCCATGAAAACAACTTAAATCTTCTCAACAAACATGCCTTTCAACGGAAGCATTAAAAAGGGAAATATATGTATCTACCAAACTAAAATGGTAGCATGCAGAGGAAACAAGCGTCACATGCAGTTGATAAAGGAAAGTGAAGAGATGGGGCATGGGGTTAGGTCTAGCAGAAGTGCACAGAAGACGATCACGTGGCATGCATGCCACCTCTGCCAAGTGACGAAGACTTCTTACCAAATCTTATAGTTACAATATACAAAATCTCTCGTCTTAAAACCTTTACTGTCTCATTTTTATACAGTTATGTGGAGGATGTAAATCAGAAATTCAGCAGTATCCTAGGTTAGTAAAGCGTTGTTAGTAACCTAACACAAAGTGTCACCACAAATCACTCAATTGGATCAAATACAACGGCATCAGTCATTACTTGCATAGATCAGAGTATTGCATCCACGTTACGTATGATCCGGTTTGAACCTATGGTTTTATAATTGTAATTTCTTAATCCGAGTAACAATTGATATTGGCCTTCTTACCAAATATTTCTTAGCTCATCAAGCAAATCCACTCGTCCGAATCTTGGTGGTTATTCAGACATGAAACTTAACCCCTTTATTTCCTTCTCCCTTAAGTCTTCTATCAATCTTTTACTGTATTACTGTATTTTCTTTCTTTATGCATAGTCTTTTTACACTCAAAAGAACACAAGTCACATCAGCCAATAAAATTAACTGTACATATATAGCATTCCAGTTGGATATGTCGGGTCCCCTGGCATTTTTAATGGTTGAAACCCAACCAATAAGGATCAATGTCACTTCCGGTCTCATAAGGTATGTAGGAATGTAAATCAGATTCCCAAGACCCACTATTAAAAGTTTGTCATAGCACAAGGACACCACAAAGAGACCATTGGCACCGAAGAAACAACCGACGGGCTGACCTGTTAGCCTATCCGGTCATTCTATGGGTCAATAGTGGCCACACACTATGCAGTTAGCCTAGAGGGGTTCAAACATTCTTGCTTTTGACAAAGTTCAAACTCCTAACGTTCTTTTCGAAACCCTCTACCTAAAACCATTGGGATATGTACTGGGACCTGACATTTTGTTGTATCCTTCACTCCAGGTTTGAGGGATCGAACCCATTACTCATCCCTTTTTTAGCTTATGTTTTTGTATAGGTCAATCATAAAGACATTCTTTTTATAAATACTTGTTTATACATCATTGATTTCATCGTATGATTCATTTTTGACTATTGATCAAACAAGAAGATGAGTATTTATAAAAAAAATGTCTATTTATCATTGTCCTTTTTATATTAAGACTTCTATGATATAAATGTAATATCAAAAGTCATTTCCACTAAATAAATTTTTATAATTATGGACGAAGACAATATACAAGTTGGTTTCACGTCTATCCTTGCATGTATAAAGTTTACCAAATAAACATATCAGTAGATGGTGCTACAATTACATGATATACTTTACTTTCCCCGTGATGGCATAGAAAACAATCTATATGCACCTTTATTATTAACGGTTAAAAGTAAATAAAATGTTACACTCTCTTCCAGTGTAGGGTGTTATGAACCGAGACAAACCAAATATTATGTTTTTAAATTGGGATTCATTTAGTTAAGCGAAATATTCGGCTCGGTTCCTCTACTACAATAACAACAACAACCACCATACTCAGTATATCCCAACAACAGCAAAAACTATCGCTAGGGTCTGGGGATGGTGAGAGGCATGCAAACAATACCTTAATCTCAAGGGATAGAGAATTTGCTTCCAGTAAGTCCCATGTCTCGTTTACTATAACGAGTTTCAAAATTGGTTCTAGTTCGGTTCAAGAACAGCAAAAACTATCGCTAGGGTATGGGGATTGTGAGAGGCATGCAAACAATACCTTCATCTCAAGGGATAGAGAATTTGTTTCCAGTAAGACCCCTGTCTCGTTTACTATAACGAGTTTCAAAATTGGTTCTAGTTCGGTTCAAAAACACTGTGACTGAACGAATCAACAATTCGCGAACAATTTGGTTCGTTTTAGTAAACGAATCTACTTAGGTATTCGAACTTGATTCGTCTAAGTAAAATTAAAGAACTAACTCGAATCAAATGCAAATCAAAATCGAAGAGTTTGTAAACTGTTCGATTCGCTTAACACGTGTAGAAGCCGATAGTGGAGAAAATGGTTGACAGAAAATAATAGATAAGATCTGTGTACGTGATGAGGGGCTGCAATTGCTTCAGCAGGAAAAAGTAGTCCAAACTTTAATTAGTGCTTACCCTAATTTCTTTATCAGGCAGTTGAAAGTTACGTGATATTCTAACTATTGATTATGACTTCTCTAATCTGATATGCTTAGAAACGAAAGTATTACATTTATGTCTAACACCATATTAAGCTTAAAATGGAAAGAGTAGGTATGAAAAAACAAGTTAATCAATTTTTGTAGAAAATTTCATTTGAATTATTTAAATATTCCTAACTGAAATCAAACCTGGAAAAATTCGAATTTGCATAGTGTTTTTATGAAAGTCTCAGCCTAGAGTTAATCCACTGTTCAAATTGAACTGAAATTCTAGAGTTGCGTCTCGGTAAAAGGATAATTCACGAGTAGTTTTTGTGAGACCATCATTAGACCAACTGATAAGGTTGTTATTTTGTGACATTGAGTTTATAAGTTCGAGCTGCAGAAACAGTCTCTTGCACAAAGTGTAACGATTCGGCCCCTCCTTAGACCCTGCGCAAATACGGGAGGCTAATGCACCAAGAACGTCTATGAGTAGTTTTTGTGTTCTTCTGGAGGAATATTTTACTGCTTTACTTTTACTATAAAAGTCTATTTTTATTTTTAACCTAATATAATTTATACTATTTTAAAATCAAAGTAAAATAAAGCAAAATGATTTATTAAACTGGATGCGTTTTTTATATTGTGAAGTAGCAGTTGATCGACACAGATTGACGCAATTTTCATTATGTGTCATCCAGAAACAACCTTTGTGTGTCTCTAATACATGGATATGGTTGCGTCCATCCGATCCGCTCCTTGTCCCTCCATACCTTGCCATATGTAGGAGACTGTAAGACAATGAGATAATGTTGTTGTAAAAGTCAAAGTAAACTTATCTTTTGAAACAAAGATAGTAGTCATTATTTCATTTTCATCATATAAAATATTAAAGTAACTCTTCGAGTATTACCCAAAGCCTACATAGTAAATTGATTAACACACGACTAGTAACAGAGGACTGATCTACATAGTAAGCAAAAAAAAAAAAAAAAAG
>AP025067.1:29265399-29288411 GCA_036186865.1 Eustoma russellianum | reverse complement strand
CCCCCTGATGTGATGCGAGTCGGAGATAAAGTCAAATATATTACAGTTTTAATTAAAAAAATCATAATTAATGTAGTTTTGGGAGTAATTATATTCATATAACCTTAAATCTTATTTGGGATGAGCAGATTAGACATGACCTACTAGATTTGCACATCTCTAAGAAACATGATCCAGGATAGGAGTTCATAGATGCAGAATATTAATGTTAACGAGGTTTAGACATGATATAGGGGCACCTTAGATTATATTTAGGGGCTTAGATACTATCTACGATTTATGTGGACTTTGCACTTTTTTGCTTTTGTTTTTGTCTTTGTCTTGCATTATATGTGTATATACGCGTTTATGGCTATTTTAATAACGGAAACTACATATTTGTGTTTACTGAATTCCCTCACTAAAAAATAGCACATCATATACTATTATTGTGTCATTTATCCAGTATATATAGAGTAGGGGGTCTCATTGGAAGCAAACTGGGGATAGAGATATTGTTTGTATGCCATTCACCCAGCCCAAACCCTAGCAATAGCTTTTGATGCCGTTGGGATAAACATTATATGATTGATTGATTTAAAAGTAATCCTATATTTATCACATACGGTTTTGTCAAAATCGTGATATTACCACACCACGTTTTTGACAAAACTATGGTGCGACTACATCCATTCTTTTTTTAGAAAATCTTCTTTTTAGCAACAAAACAAGTTTGTTTCCTCTATGCCTATATTCTATAAAAAAAGAAATAGTGGGATAATACCATGTTTTTCGACAAAAAAAGTACATAACAGATGTAAAATTACTTCTAAAACAGTAAAACTACGATAATGATAGATTTTTCATTAAAACTGTAATATTTTTGGGTTCGCCTATATGAATTGTCTTGGTGTCTTGGCGGAGTTCATATATGGCAATTGACAATGTCCAATTGTGACGTACATATATACACGTTATATTTTGTCGTTGTTTTGCATTAATGTACATATACACGTTATGAGTATTTTAATATTGACATGCTACTCTTTATATTTTTTGAATTCCCTCACTAACACACTAGCACATCATATCTCTATTATTGTGCATTTATGTAGGTGCATATCGGGTCGGGAGGTCTCACTAGGGATAGAGATATTGTTTGTCTGCCTTTTACCTTCCCTAGACTCTAGCGATAGTTTATATTGTCGTTGGGAGATACTGGGCATGATTGATGATGATGATGATTCTTCAACTTGTCACTTTAATTTTCTTTATCCGCTTGCATAACATCAAACCGATTGGTTCTAATCCATTATTTCAGGAATATCTCAGTACCAAAAATCACTGCATGAAGGCATGGGCTAGTGGTTATATGGGTGATAAATGCGGGTTCAGATCTCTTCAACGCTTCTCTTTCACCGCGTGCATCACCGCACGACACGTGGTAGCAGGAGATGGTGAGGATGGATGAGGGTTATCCTCATCCAGCCTCATCACCCACACTGCTTCACCACCCACACTGCTGCCACCTGTCGCGTGGTGGGGAGTGCGGTCACTCACCTCATGGTGAGGGGATCCCATCCAGATAAATGCCTAATGCAACCTCTAAAATAAAAAGTTCGAAAGCTTTTAGCTCACTTGGAGGTTTTATTTTCACTAATTGCATGTCTAATGGAGCAGGGTTTTTAAACCTGAATTCTGTCTTGAGCCTTTAATGTTTTAGATCGTATTCTTTAACTTATCTTTTAGTTATAATAAATAATCTCTTCGTTTTTTTATGGATGTAAAAATTTAAAGACTTTCCAAAACCCAAGTGTCACAGGTAACCAGCCTTTGGCAACACCACTTTTCTTTAATTAGTAGGATGAGTCATGGAGCAACTGGTAAGGGAAGTCACGGGTTTGAGCTACGGAAACAGCCTCTTGCACAAAGTGTAGAATAAGACTGTGTATATCAGAGACCCTGCACAAACACAAAAGCCTAATGCATTTTTTTTACCCTTCATTACTGAGAATAGCCTTTGGCAGCCCAAATCTCTATCTTAGAAGTTTACTGACAATAGACTTACATATTATAATTAGTCTTCGAAATGAACCCATTTCTCTTTCAGTATGTCACCCCAGTTTTTGACAATGAATTTTCATAAATTACAGTTTAGTACTATAATAGAAGTCACTGTGACCCAGCTTGCACTAACAAGGTATTATATTAGATATACACGGCTGGATAAACTTTAAAATATTTATCTAGCAAATACTACTGATTGTTTATGAATAAATGAAATATATATACACACACATACGGGCTTCCCGTTAATCATCACAATTCTTATTTGGTAATTTTGTCTTAGAGAAATGTATCTCGTTAAAATAGTACACTAGTTTTTTTATAATACTTCATAAACTGTATAAAACTCGTTAGGGCTAGTTTCGTTAAACATTTTAGACAGTGTTCTTTTTCATCTTATCGAGAACGAGTCTTGTAAAAACTGGTAATATTGATGCTTTATGAATATGAAATCACAGGTTCGAAACACAAAAAAACCACTTGCACAAAGTGTAAATAAAGCTGTGTACATCAAATCGCAAAACAATCCAACCTCTTTTCAGATCTTATGTAAACGCAGAAGTGAACGTTTTTCGTTTTCCCCTTGTCCTTGGCAAAAGGAGAAATTGACGTGTCCCTTCCACTGCACTTTTCTTTTGTGGAGGAGGAGGTGCCACCAAATTGAAAAAGAAAGGTAGAAACAAAGCACGAAACCAGTAAAAAAGAAAAAAGAATTTACTCCTTTAATGGCCTCCCAAGATTTGAGGAGCTAATCTCATGCAATTTAAATCGGAAGATAATCATTGAATCTTGGGGTGTTCTAGGTAAAAAGAAAAAAAGAAAAATTAAACTGCAATCTCAAAAAAAAAAAAAAAATCCTTCCAAATTTCGTTGTCTTCTGGAAAAAGAAAAAGATACAATTATAAACAAAAAACAAAGAAAAAGTACCAATTGATGGAAAATTGAGTACAGCATTCGAAATCATATGGTGGGTATCATATATTGTCATTTTCCTTGTTGCTTAAGGTGTAACATCCACCAAAGACTTCTTATCCTACAATTTGACGATAGTCATCTCCTACCACCACAACAACAAACATACTCAGTATATCCCAACGACAGCAAAAGCTATCACTAGGGTTTAGGAGGTTGAAAGACAGGCAAACAATACATTCATCCCGAGAAATAGAGTTTGATTCCATTGAGACCCCAACTCTATAAATAGTCATCTCCTAAAAAAATTTATATGTAAAATAGGTAGAGATGTTCATTTCTTATTTTAAACCGAAACCAATAATGATAAACCAGAAGCACAAGCAGGATAAGCTAAACCAAAACCAAACCATAACTTAAAAATTAACGTTATGTATAGGTTTAAGCTTTGTGATTTCTCAAACCTAAACCTGAATTGAAGGCTTAGCTTCGGCCGGAACCAATAGGAACCGGCCAAAACTAGAAAGTTTCAAACTGAAAGTTAAACTGGCATTTTCTTCATAAGTAATTATTATTTTCTATATTGCATAATTTATAAATCTTGACCTTATCATTTTCATAAAATATAAGTATTGTAAATGTTTGTAAAGTAGGTCTATATTACTCTTATATATGTTTCTTCACTCCAACATCACACGTGCTAAAACAATGTGAACAAGTAAGCATATTGAGATGTAAGAGAAGTCACTTTCTTTTTCTTAATGTATCTATATTTGGAACTGATTGATCAATTGAGTAAGATAAAATAATAAGTAATAGCGTTATATAGAGCTTGATTACTAAAAATAAAGAGAATATATAGGATGTTTAAATTTAGTGAGTAAATTTTAAATTATTTAGTCATCAAAGTCAAACTCAATGCCTTTTTTAAATCTAATTATTATGTGAAGTAAATAAGCATTTTAATATGTTTAGCAAAAACTAATTTTTTTCGGTTCAAAAACTTAAACCTAAACATAAATCATCAACTTAAAAAGTTGACCAAAACATAAATCCAATAAAATCAAAACCAAAACCAAAATTAAAAGCGTAATCAAACTAGAACTGGCAAAATTGGGATACATATAGTTTGGGTAAGGGGTGTTAAGAGAGTTCGCAAACTGTTCGAGTTCGTTCATTAATTTTACTTAATCGAGCCAAGTTCAATCACCTAATTGGGTTTGTTTACTAAAATGAGCCAAACTGTTCGCAAACTGTTTGGCTCGTTTAAAGAATTATAGTGTTTTTGAGCCAAACTCAAACCAATTTTGAAGCTCGTTACAGTAAACAAGCCGAGCCTAACAGTTTATTTAACTAAACAAATTCGAATTCAAAAACATAATATTGGACTCGACTCGGTTCGTTAACACCCCTAGTTTGGGTCAACATTTGTGATTTCTTCAAACTTAAACCGATGGTCTTTAAACCGAAACCGACGACTTACAAACCGTGGACATGTCTAGAAATAAGGTGAAAATACCAAAATATCCTTGCAATTATTTGATCAATAAACACCTAATATCTGTAATTTTTATATCTTGAGCTTTTTGATCTTCCAACATGTGAATCTCAATTCTAAACATGCAACAAAAATACGTAAAATTATCCAGTATAAAAAAACTCTAATTATTACTTTAGCATACTAAAAGATACAAGATACTAAAATTATCCAATGATATTTTCTGAATAAGTTGAAACTTTTAAAATGACTATTTTTTTTACTGAAGGGGTAATACTTTAATTGAAGGAAACAATGGAAGCAGGCCTCAAAGTAGGAAACATATGAAGAGTAGGGGGTTGTTTTTTTGCATTGAATCTTCCCAACTGCTTTTGATTATTTTTTTTCTTGATAGCAAAAAAAAAAAAAATGCGAAATCTCCTTCTATGGACCTCTACGGTTCTAGCTTCATGAAACTTGTAGATGATGCAAAATAGATTTTTAATGGCGTCTTAGGTTGGTGAGGCTTCACACGAAAACTCATACAATGAGTCTACTACAAACTAGCAGAAGTGGAACAATTGCCCCTTACAGACTAGCAGAAATAGAGCACTCACACTGCGAGTGTCCTCGAATTCGAACCATTGCTTTCTTGGTAGCAATTTTTAACCCGAATATCATCTGCTTTTATTTTTTTCTTGATGAACTTTTATTGATGAATGGACAAGAAATAAAAGAGAGACAGCCTCTTTTGGAGAAATTTATGGCCCTTTCACATGTGACTCCACATTATACCCTGTCTATGCCCTGATATTGACCCTACTTCATGTTAAATCCTTGTCTCTAACAAAATATAATGTAGATTCCTTATAAGTGTAGAACCCGGTTCAGATCTAAAGAGGCTAACAGTGAAGCAAAATATAAGGTCTCCAATCATACGCCGCCACGTATATCAATTGGTCAACAGTTTAAATTTGTTTTAAAAAAAACATTTTGTACACGTAGCGGTATGTGATTAGATGCCTCTTCAGATCTGATCCCGTATAGAACCAGGAACGAGTGTAAAATTTTGTCAACTTTTAAGAAATGTATAGGTTACTACGTCAGTTTCAATATGAAGACAAATTACAAATACAATAGGATGAATTGACTGTAAATGCGACGCTTTATGCAAAAATACAATGTAACATAAATCTAGAGCAATATAGCAGAGGATTCTTACGACTTCTGAAGTTTACTGCATGACAAACCTGTGATTTTACCGTTCGGATCGAAAGGTTAATTAGTATAGAAAGTTGGTGAACCTGTTGCTGGAACTTATAAGAATCAATAGAATGTATGCTGAAATATAGAGTAACATGTCTTATTGTGAGTCTGAATCTTCGTTCCCCCTCCCCTCTCTCTGTCTGGTGATGCTAATTGATTTTATATGCTTTGATTGGTTAGTGCATGTTAGGGACCATTAGGTGTTGCTACGTGTTCTAACTCGTTTATGCATGTTGGCCAAGTGTTGATAATGTAGTGCCATGTGTCATTGTACATGGCGAAGCTGCCTTGACCGAGCCGAGGTGGACTGGCTTGGTTTCTGTGTACATACTATCATGGCAATCCTGAAATAGTAGACCGACCTGAAAAGGTAGTTTGACCTGAAGTAGTAGGTCAAGTTGAGGTAGTAGGCTGACATGAAATGGCAGGCCGACCTGAATATACTTGGTGAATGGTATGACGACCTGAATATACTTGGTGGTTCTGAGAGAGTGTCGATTTTCGCCTCATCAATGTATTAGTACCGACATTTGTATCGATTTAATTCATGCTAAATGAAATTATCTCCTGTTCAGAACCAGCGTCAATTATTTAAGAATACACAAATTGTAAGACATGTTTATATTTCCAGCTGAACGCTAATTCTATGATATTACATTTGATGATCATGAAGTTTAAGAAACGAAACTTTAAGTTATTCCTTTTCTAAGTAAAAGAAAATATTAAAATAAATATACTTAGTTGTTTAATTTTTTTCTATGGACAAATTATGTATCAAAGACGTTGAAGGTAACAAATTAGTAGCCATAGTTAAAGGGATCTGATTTTAGCTCACAAAGTAGGTCTTTTGTTTATCCTTTTTCTTTTCCCTCTTTTTTGTGTACGAATAAAGAATTGGAATTTACATTTGATGTAACAGAAGTAGCCATCAAGGGACTATTCGAAGCTACCCATGTGACTATCTCCACCTTTAGTATTCGGTAAGTGTTAATCTTGGACCAAAGGCTATACCGTGGGCTTGAAGATTCCAGCGTTTCAGTCTCAACGAACATTATGGAATATATAATTCAAGAGTTTAGCGGTTTTTTAGTTTGGGTAAAAGCAGTGATATACACAAGGTGTCCTCCTGCAAACTGGGCCTTCGGTCTAGCAGCAATAAAATACACACACGGTACGTGTCTCTAGAATCGAACTCTTGATCTCTTAGATCAAATCTCAACCTAAGTATCAACTGACCTATGTCCTAAAGCCTTTGTAAGTGTTAATCTAATGACATATAAAATGCAAGCGTATTGACTTCATTGACTTGACTTTTCTAAATTGCATCATGTGATTCTAACCTCTTTTGTCATTTCCCTAAAAGAATCCATCCTGTTCAATTTGCAAATTTATACCATCTCTGTTTCAAAATTCAAATTTATTTTAATTTTTTAATATAATGTAAACTACATCATATTAAATTAAAATATTAAAATAGATTTATATTTTAAAAACAGAAGAAGTATAAAATTGCTTAGTGGCTTCTTGACTAATTCCGTTGAAGCCAGACCTTACGAAGCATGCATTTAAATACATTGTTCCACATGATTTGGCGATTATGAACTTGGCATAATCATTGAACTCGTGGAATCAAATAAAACCTTTGTTTTGTGTATATCTTGAAGCTCATAAGTTTGTCACGTGTCATTTTCTTTTAAAATTTACCTTACGATTTGATCCTGAAGTGTAATGTTGTTTAACACTAGGCTAATTTGAGACCCTAAAGTTTGTCCCATGTCACTAACGTGCACGTAACATGCCCATTAATCTGCAATTGCCACATAGAGGGGTTTCACTTTCAACTAACATTTGACATTTTTTAAATAGTCTAGCTGAGTTATTATAGTTGTTATCTACTTTTCTTATTATCTTATATTTGTTTTCCGGCAATTCGAACAGTAGAAACAGTCTCTTGCACAAAGTGTAAGGTAAGACTGCGTACATCAGATCACGAAATAATCCGATTTCTTCCCAGATTCTGTGTAAACGCGGAAAACTAATGCACCGAGAACGCCCTTTTATCTCTCAACGGCATGAATTAGTCCTTACGGCACTTGTATTGCAGAAATCTATAGGATAGATGGGAATCTGAAGGTAAAAGTTAGTACAAGTTTAAAATGAAAAGATGAAGAAAGTAACGATGAAGAAAGTCACCTCTCCCTTTACTTTTGTACGTTTTGCACATCATTTTGCATGAGAAATGGTGTGTTGGAGTTTCTTCAATGATCAATCATAGTGGGAAAAGAGGAAAAGACGTCAATAGCAAATTGATTTCTCAAACTTCCTTTTTCTTCTCTTTCCAGACTGCTGAATGAAATTTCTTTGTTTCCTACTTAGTGAATAGAGACAGCCGTTTAGTGAAACTAACTCAACATCAATATGCTATCGGTCTCTCTCTAGAATTTACTCTGCCTTCTCTCTAAAAACATTTCCGCCGCACGATGACATCGCTGTCTCCGGCTGCCTCTACGGAGGAGCAGGACCTCCTAACTCGAAGCATTAAGAAGAACAAGCGTGACCCCGCTGGAAACTTGATCTTTACAGAAAAAACGACCAGCCCGACTACCCGTCCCCAAGTTCATGGGCAAGCCAAAGCTTTTCGGATATCCTCCAAGGAAAAAAGATCAAAGGCCCCATTTACTATGGGGAAGAGGAAGATGATTTCTGGGAAATGAAGATGATGGACCAACTATGCCTGGAGAAACTGGAATCAACGGAGGAGAATGGTAACTGGCGTGAGGTTGAACTCACAACCCAACGATGCTTCGAACTGTGGCGCCCATGGAGAAAAGCTTTAATCATCAAACTCCTTGGGAGGAACATCAGTTATAGGACTCTCACTGACCGACTAACCGAGCTTTGGAAGTTCCCAGATGGATTCGAGCTTACTGACCTGGAGCAGAACTACTTCCTAGTGAGGTTCTATTCTATGGCAGATTATTACCATGTCCTAGAAAACGGGCCTTGGACGATTCTGGGTCATTATTTGACTATATCCAAATGGAAACCCTATTTTGATCCAACCATAGAACAAATCACAACGGCATTGGTCTGGCTCCGGCTCCCCAACCTACCAGTGGAGCTCTTTAACAATCAACTGCTACTGGAGATCGCAGAACAAGTAGGAAAACCTGTGAAGGTCGATGAGTTTACATTAAGGGCCACTCGTGGCAAATATGCCAGAGTGTGTGTTGAACTAGACTTATCCAAACCACTGGTGCCACAAGTGAAGGTCAAGGGACCTAAGGACCGCGTCCAGAAGATTGAGTATGAAGGGCTTTATGCCGTCTGCTTTAAATGTGGGACGTATGGACACCGGGAGGATGAATGTGGTGATGGAAAGCAGGATGATGAAGTGGAGGTAAGGGAGCAGCAGGAGGCAAAAGCGCAGGCTCCGACGCCGGAGCAACCCTTTGGTCCATGGTTACTACCCACTAACCCTCGGAGAAGGAGGCCGACTAGCAATGTGTTGGAACAGGACAAAACAATCAGACAATCTGAACGTACTTTTGGCACAGGAGCACAGATGGGTGTAACAGGTGCACAGAAAGGGGGACAGACGAAAGGGAAGGGGGCCCAGCAGGGAAAAGAGACACGTGTTCCCAGTACCAAGCCAAATAAAGGGCCGAAAAATACAGGATCCAGATTTGTAGTTCTAGAAAATGATGAAGACTCAGAGGAAATGGAAATGGACAACCTTATAGCTAAATTTAATGAAGCCCAACGCAACGACCAACAAGTCCAAAGCACAACCATGACCAAGAAGCAACTAAGCAGCGGCCCAAAACTGGCCAAAGGCATTCAACTGAACAGAAAGCCAAAGACCAAAATGACCCAAAATCAAAACAGGAAACAACCAACACATGAAAACGAAGACCCTAACCAAGTCAAAACCCCAGGCCCAACAGAATACATCCCAAACAGATTTATTTGGCAAACACAAGGAAATACCAGTATATCCAACACTCATACACAGAACAACAATACCACTGTACAAACAAACCATACCAGGAATGAACACACGAACACTACATCTAAAAAGGATCCATACATATACCCAATCACCAACACCAAAGAGCAACCCCCCGATAGGACAGACCAAATGACATCTGAAACAGAGAAGGGTCAAGCTACTAATGAACCAGATAATGCTGCTAAGGAGGACGTTAATATGGTGGATAGAGACACTTCGCAGGGGAACCTGCAAACAAATCATAAGGTTCCCCAATGAAGGTTCTAGTATGGAATTGCAGAGGAGCTAACTCCTCTAAGTTCTTCCGGAATCTTAAAGAAATTATCCGTGTACATAATCCTGCAGTCCTATGCTTAGTTGAAACAAGAGTTGAGAGTCAGAAAGGCCTAAAAATTCTGAAAGCATTCCATTTCACCCATCTCTTCGCGGTTGAAGCAAAGGGATTTAAGGGGGGTATTTGGTGTTTCTGGGATACCGATCAAATTAGCTTGGAAACTCTAAGTTACAACCATCAGTATATAAACATGGCGGTAGTAAGAAACAATAAACCCGATTGGGTCCTTAGCCTTATCTATGCCTCACCAGTGAGACAAGAAAGGGAACAGCTCTGGCAATACTTTGCCCAAATGGAAAACACCATTATCATGCCTTGGTGTCTTATCGGGGATTGCAATGAGGTCCTCACACAAACGGACAAGAGGGGCGGCAGAGCAGTTAGAACGCAAGAAGATGCTGGGATCTGGAAGATGATAAACGCTTGCGAGTTTATCGACCTGGGATACTCTGGTCCAACGTTCACATGGACTAATCTTAGAGATGAGGAAGATAATATCATGGAGAGGATTGACAGGGCTTGGGCAAACCGAAGGTGGCAGATCAGGTTTCAACAGGCCATTTTGCATCACCTACCACGTACTCACTCTGATCACCATCCTATATGCCTAGACCTGGATGGACTTACTAATCCCCCACAAAACAAACCTTTTCGGTTCCAGCTTGCATGGCTGGAACACCGGGACTTTGGAAAATTCGTTGAAGGCACTTGGAGGAAAAATCAGTTGATGCAACATAACTTGGAGCACCTAATGATCAAGATGAAAGCCTGGAATACTGAAGTATTTGGAAACATTTTTCAAAGGAAATCCCGATGCCTATCCAGACTGGGTGGTATCCAGAAAAGTATTAACATTAGGTCCTCAAGGTTTCTTCCTACCCTGGAACGTGACCTTATTGAGGAGTATAATGATATTCTGAAGCAGGAGGAATTGTTTTGGTTCCAGAAATCTAGACTGCAATGGTTAACTGCAGGGGAACGAAATACGAGATATTTTCACATAACAACCCTACATCGCAGACGCAGAAGTAGAATTGGCAGGTTGCTAAATGGTGAGAATGTCTGGACAGACGACCCCAATGAACTGAAAGAAATTGCAACGAGTTTTTATAGGGAGTTATACACTGCACAGCCCACAACTCCATGCCCTTCCCAGAAAATAAATTTCCCACCGTTATCCGAAGGAGATCTCAATGGTCTCAACAGAGAAGTGACCCCCCAGGAGATATAAGCTGCTACTCAACAGCTTGGAGCATACAAAGCCCCAGGCCCTGATGGATGGCCACCTATATTCTTTCACAAATACTGGCACGTGATTGGAGACGAGATTATTGAATTTGTGATTCGAGTATTCCGGGATAGGATGTTTGACCCTAAAATGAACCAAATCCTCATCACACTTATCCCAAAGCAGGAAGTCCCAGAGAGGATTACACAACTACGACCAATATCCCTATGCAACACTATAATCAAAGTGGTGACCAAAATCGTAGCAAATCGACTAAAGGTTGTCCTCCCTAAACTGATTAAGGCTAACCAGTGCAGTTTTATTGCAGGAAGACAGGGGATTGACAATGTTGTAATTGCCCAGGAAGTCCTCCACTCCATGAAAATGAGGAAGGGGAGAAAGGGGGTAATGGCTGTGAAAATCGACCTTGAGAAGGCTTATGATAGGATGGATTGGGGATACCTGAGACAAATTCTTAATAGTATTGGGCTGGGCCAAGCTATTATTGATGTGGTGATGTACTGCCTTTCTTCGAGCTCCCTTAGGGTGCTCCTCAATGGGGAACAATTGGAAGCCTTCACACTTACTAGAGGCCTGAGACAAGAAGACCCCCTCGCACCCTACCTATTTGTGTTGTGCATGGAGACGTTGGGACAAAACATTACAGAGAGTGTGCAAATGGAGAACTGGAAAGCGTTCAAAGTCACTTGCCGGGGTCCCCGTGTATCTCATCTGATGTTCGCAGATGACCTCATTTTATTCGGGGAAGCAACTACCAAACAGGCCAAAGTCATGCAGGGCATCATGGCTGAGTTTTGTAGTTGGTCGGGACAAAAAATTAACACGGCTAAATCTAGTGTGCTCTTCTCTCCTAACACACCGCAGGATTTAAGAGAGACACTTAGTGCTCAATTCAACATCCCAGCTGTCTACAATCTTGGGAAGTACCTGGGAATGCCCCTCCTACAGTCGAGAGTTACTTCCCAGACCTTTCAACCAGTTATTGATAAGGTTCGCAGCAAATTGGGGACATGGAAAAGGAGTGTGTTGTCTAAAATGTCACGACTTGTGCTATTGCAATCTGTGATAACGGCCATACCACAGTATTACATGCAGACAGCTCTACTTCCAAGATCAACAATTAATCACTTGGAGAAAATATGCCGAAACTTTCTATGGGGGGATACTGATAACCAGAACAGGATTCACCCCGTGAACTGGCTCACTGTTTGTACTCCGAAAGAGGATGGGGTCTGGGGATAAAAAACTTGAAGCACCTAAACACGGCCCTATTGGTGAAACTAGGATGGAGAATGATGCAAAACAGAAATGATATGTGGGCTGAAATCCTCTGGGCCAAGTATGGCAGTCCTATCGAGGAGAACAAACCCAAACCAAATGCTTCACACATTTGGAGGAGTATGCGACATGCAATGACAATTTTACAAGAGATTTGTAGACAAGAAGGTGTTGACAACACAGATGAAAGAGGAAAGAAAATACAAGCTAAAAAAGTGATGGCAGACACTTATCAACTCCAGAATACCAGGGATCCACCAAGGATTGGTGACTCAACCTGGGCATTAATCTGGAAGATAAAGGGGCCACCCTCTGGAAGCCTGCTCCTCTGGCAAATTAAACACAGGAAGGTGCTTACCTTAGTGACACTAAAGAACAGGAGAATCCCAGTGAACACAGCATGCCCAATCTGCAGACAAAAGGATGAAACGATTGAACATGCTTTCAGAGATTGCAACTGGATTAAGGGGATTTGGTGCGAAATCATACCTGCATGCCTTCAAGAAGGCTTCTTTCAGCACCGAAATAGCGATAGCTGGGTTGATTGGTGCCTCAAACACAGTTCTGGAGGAAAGTCTGAGACATGCATATGTCAATACCAGTTTTGGGAAGGAATCAAGAATGCATGGTTTTGGCGCAATGAGATTTATCATGGTAATCAAAGGGGTATACCACCAAAACACATTTTAATAGAACGAATTAGGAAAGAGGTGAAGGATATTTTGAAGAGCCAGCAGGTTGAGATGATGTCTGAGAGTGCAGATGTGCAGTGGAAACCACCCTGAAGATGAAAACGAAAATGGCTAGGACTTCTCCACTGCCAGGGAACTGGCTGGTTTGGTTGGGTCTTTAATGTATATTGGGAAGGGGTGCCTTGGGAATAGTAGCAGGCGGTTCTTTTATAAGTTATCTTCAAATATTGTAATTCTATTTTGGTTTTTTAATGAGATCCGAATTTCGAAAAAAAATAGAGACAGCCGTTTGACGAGATGTTCCCCAAAAGCAAATAAAATTACATGAAGGTTATATATATATATATTGACAGAATCTTCATTATGGGTCATCAGAAACAAGATCTGTGTATTTCTAACATATGGGTATGATTGCATACATCCGATCCCTTATCTCATCATATACTGGAGCCTCTAAGGTAATGGAGTAATACTGTTGTTGTTGTTGGTTTTTGTGATAACCGGCTAAGCATTTCTTTTTAGATGGTCATTTACTTAAGGAACAATAAAACGTTCATATTCAGGATGTGCTTAATTAGATTTAAATCATTTCTTGGTACCTAAAGGTAATAAATATGGACAGAGTAGTAATATACAAGCGCTACTTTGTGACATTGTTTTTCTGTCGTTAAGTTTGCTTCATTCTCGGCCTTCAACATTTTGAACTTTAAAGGCGATCTATAAACTGCTTAGTGTCATGCAACAAGAGTGATGGTATCTCGACGCATTTATACACACGTATATAAAGTCAGCATAGGTTATATTCTCATTTGACCCACTAGCGCTATATTCTAGTACATATTGTAGTTTTTTGATTTTGATATTGGTACACAAATAGCATGTTATGTGTGTACCGAATAGTTGTTTTGTACATCCATGTAATTTCGCAAGGCAGCATGTTGCCTTCGCGCATATTTTGTTCTTTTGCTTTGGTTTAAATGGCAAGCATCTTGTTTCTTCGTCATCTTTCGTTTATTGTATGAGTTGCACTTCTATTATGGTGCATTTTCTCGGATCAAAGTTCGTCTTAGCTCATTGGAAATACTATTTACATTGTTTCTTAAAAAAGTGATGGTATAATTCACTTTCTATAACAGTAACTCGAGATAATCATACTTAGCATTTCCAGCCACCAAGGGTTGAAATCCTCATCGTGACTAAGTTTCATATTATCTCTCATCATAAATACACGGGCGTTTGAATATATTGAAATAATTTTATAAATATAGACGATTAATATTTAGAAATCTTCCTCTTTCACTCATGAATATCATTTTGATCTCATTTCTAAAATCTAAATGACTATTATCTATTTCAACTTTTATGACCAAAAAAATCTGCAAAGCACATACCAAATTTCGGTGTCTATCCTTCCAATTTCGATTCAGTGTTTAAACCAAACGCCCACTACATCTACATTTCATTTTTCATTTCTCTTTAGGCATGTAAGTATCTGGTACTATTATTCCCACTAACTCATTAACAATTAGGCCAATGATAAATACATAAACTTTTTTATTTGATAAATGATCAAAAATAAATAATCAATTGAAATCAATATTATAAAAATAACGAAAATGTCTAATTATCAAAAAATAGTATGTATTTATCATTGGCCTTACAATTATTATGGTAGTGAAAAAGTTAAATTTTTGAAAGAGAACCGTCCATTCTAGGTCTACTACAGACGAATGAAAAAAAAATACATAAATAAAAGAACGTTCCTGTTGCACTAGACTCCCATATTTACATAAGGCTTTGGAAAAAGCGGAGGAAAAAACTCTTCTTATTTCGCGACTAAGTTTAGGTGACATCAACTTAAAACCAGCTTTACCTAGTCTATTCTGTTCAAATTCAGGTCACACTGAACCCGGCTATTCTACTTATTTCCAGGTCCTCCTCGGGGATAATCTAACCACTCAATCACCCCTTCCCTACCATCTGCCACTCTCCATAAGCAGCTCCATTTTTGTCAAAATATCTGAAGAAGATCAAATAATTGAAAGCAGTCATTGAAGGTGGAGGAGATTCAATGTGTGTAGTTTGTGCTTGATTCTGCTGATTAAGATGTGGAATCAACAATTGGATTGGTTAGATGTTTGTGATGATTGTTTCAATCATAAGTTGATGGGGCTTGCGTGCACCAGTTGTCGTCAGCAGTTCATCTCCAACATAGAAGAGGAAGTTGAGCATTTGAAGAAGACGGTTGAAGGCGGGAAGCATTTAAATGATGCGAAATGACAGTTTTGTCCTTTTAGTTGTTGTGTATAGTGTTATATTTTGAAGGACAGTTTTGTAATTTCATTTCTTCTGTATCTTCTTCTACTATAAGAAGACGTCTTGCTCTGCAGAGAAGGTTGTAGAAACAGATATTTTCAGAATCAAAAATCTTTGTGATTCCTTTTCTCTCTCTTGCAGTTGCACTCTCTATAATTCCTGCTTCTCTCTCTATTCAAGCATTCTTCAGTTTTGTTCGTTGTTTGATTCGTTTATTGCTTTCATTAGCTCGAATCACTCCGCTGCTGTAAACAGTTGTGCAGCTCTGAAGTTTGTTCAGTAGTTGTGTAGATTTTTCACATGGTATCAGAGTGTTCTAAATGAATTTTGGAACATTCATGACTTCTAATAGCAATCCTTCTATTAGTACTTCTCCACACGTCTCCAATCATCAGAGTATATTGATAGATCCTACGGATGATCCGTATTATATTCATCCAGGTGACAACCCTTCCATAGTTCTGGTACAGCCATCACTAGATGGAAATAACTATCATGGATGGAGTAGGTCAATCAGACGAGCTCTAGAATCCAAAAATAAAATAGGATTCATAAATGGAGTGATTTCAAAGCTAGCAGAAGATGCGAGGAGGTCAAATGCGTGGACAAAAGCGAATAACATGGTAGCTTCGTGGCTTGTTAATTTAGTATCACCTAGCATTGCACAAAGTGTAGTTTGGCTAGACAGTGCATTAGAGATCTGGAATGATCTCAAATTCAAGTATGGCAACATTGATTCCTTCAGACTTTCTGATTTACAGAAAAAATTTTATGCGTTGAGGCAAGATAATTGTTCTGTAACGGAGTACTACACAAAACTGAAAGGAATTTGGGAAGAACTTTCAGTTTTAAGAGCAATTCCCAACTGTACGTGTAATAAGTGTACATGTAATGTGACTGCGCAAATTAACAAATATGTACATGATGATTGCGTAATAAAGTTTCTCAAAGGACTTAATTCAGAATTTGAGACAGTTAAATCTCAAGATCTTTTAACTACACCTCTTCTTGATCTTAAGACGACGTTTGCAATGGCTGCTAAGCTTGAGAGAAAGTTAAACTATGGTGATAGTCAGAAGCAGTTTATGAATATTCCAACAACAGTGATGAACGTATATGGTAATGCACAATCGAAGTTTCCTTCGTCTGGGAGTGGTTCATTTGGAGGAATGTCTAAACCTACAGGAATAGGTAATGGAAGAGGCAATGCTAAATACAATCGAGGTAATGCAAAAACACCATACTGTACACACTGCAATATGAATGGACACACCATTGACAGATGCTACAAGAAGCATGGTTATCCTCTGGGATATCAACCTAAGGGACAAGTAAACTGTGTATATGGTGATGCCAGACCTCAGCAAGGGAGAGATGGATCAGTTCAGGATAGTGTTGGCGGTTCCGAGGCTTCTGCTAAGAACAAAATAGAGAATGTGCCAACATTAACCCAGGAACAATACATCCAATTGATGAATATACTAAGCAGTCATCAGGAGCATGAAAGAAAGATGACTAAAAAAGCCTCTAGTGATGCTGTTTCTCACCATGTAATCATGTCAGCGCAGAAGACTAGGGAATCTGGTAAGAATACAGGTAAGGTTGGGTGCCAAAACTTAAATGTATGGGTATTGGACTCTGGTGCTAGTGATCATGTGTGCTCTAGCTTAATTCTTTTTGATTCATATCATCCTGTGAATTCCTTATCTGTTACTCTCCCTAATAAGTCACAAGCACAAGTCACTTATGTAGGTAACGTGAAGGTTAATCCCCATTTATTGCTTACAGATGTTCTGTATGTTCCGTCATTCGATTTCAACTTGCTTTCATTCAGCAAGTTAACACAAAAAAGTGACTATGTTGTTTCGTTTTATCATAATGCTTGTATGATTCAGGACCTAAGGACTAGGAGGTTGATTGGTTCAGCTGAAGTGAATCAAGGACTATATTACCTTCATGGCACACCTAAGGTCTTCTCCTCAGTGTCACCCTCCATTACTCCAATTATCACATCAGTACTGCGCACAGAACCTTGGTTGTGGCATACTAGGCTTGGGCACATGCCATCTATCAGAATGAAAGAAGTGCATAAAATAGATGTTGCTATGTCTGTTGTTGATGAGTATGTAAATAAATGTGTCATTTGTCCTATGTCTAGGCATAAGAGGTCTCCTTTTCCAGTGTCCACATCTGTATCCCTTAAGCCTTTTAACATTGTTCACATTGATATTTGGGGTCCTCATAGATACCCAACGCTCTATAACCGACGCTATTTCCTTAATGTTGTTGATGATAACACCAGATTTTGTTGAACATACTTAATGAAGGCAAAGTCTGAGGTTAGGTCCATTATTCTCAGTTTTTATCAATATGTCCTAGTGCAGTTTGGTTATCACATAAAGATCATAAGGACAGATAATGGACAAGAGTTTGGTATGGATTCTTTCTACTTTTCTAAAGGTATTGTTCATCAGACAACGTGTGTTTATACCCCGCAACAAAATGGCATAGTAGAAAGAAAACATCAACACATTTTGACAGTTGCGAGAGCTCTTAAATTCCAATCACAAGTTCCCTTGTCATATTGGGGATTTTGCATTCAGCATTCTGTTTATCTGATTAACATTACTCCAACTCCACTCCTTCAAAATCATTCACCTTGGGAGAAGCTTTATAAGAAGCCTCCTTCTTATAGTCAGTTGAGGATATTCGGGTGTCTTGCTTTTGGAGCTAATACGCAGCCAAACAAAGGGAAATTTGAGTCTAGAACTAGGAAGAGTATATTCTTGGGGCTTTTACATAATACAAAGGGGTATATTTTGCAAGAACTAGATACAAAAGATGTATATGTATCCAGAGATGTGATTTTCTATGAGTCTGTTTTTCCATTTTCTGATACATCTTCAAGTACTGTTCATTCTGATCCTTTCCCACAGCATGTAACTCACAGCCAGTCAATCCCTTCGTCAATTCCTTATGAACTGAATGCTAGTCCTTATGCTGAACTTAATACTTCTGCTGTAGAAACCTCCCAAACAGTTTCATCATCCCATTCACATTGTGATCTGTTTGAAAATTGCTTATCTCCTCAGCCTAATGTCTCAGAAGATGCACACTCATCTGAGTACATTGCAAATCTTGAGCCTGGGAACATTGTTATTGATTTACCCATTCTTACAGACACAAACACTCAAACTTTAGAATCTGCCTCATCTATACTCAACAAAGGCAAACGTGTTGACGGCCTCCAGCTTATTTGGATGATTATTACTGCAATCAAATATCTCTTCTTGCTCCTTCTTTTCAGAGTATGCCATCTTATTCTTCCCCTCATTCACTTCATAAATACCTATCTTATTCATCCCTGACACCAGAGTACAAGTCATATGTATTAAGTTTGAGTACGCATACTGAGCCCAAATCTTATGCAGAGGCAGCTACATCTTCTGTTTGGCAGGAGGCAATGGGAGCAGAAATTGCAGCAATGGAGGCTAATAAGACTTGGTCTGTTGCGCCTTTGCCTGCTAGTAAGGTTTCCATTGGTTGTAAATGGGTTTATAAAGTGAAATTAAAGGCAGATCGGACTGTGGAGAGGTATAAAGCCCGTTTAGTTGCTAAGGGATATAATCAACGTTTTGGTGTGGATTATCTGGATACATTTTCCCCGGTGGCAAAGATGACATCTGTGAGGCTTGTCTTGGCTTTGGCATCCAGGAAAGGTTGGGCTATCTATCAACTTGACATTAATAATGCGTTTCTTCATGGTAGCCTTCATGAAGATATATACATATTGCCTCCCCCTGGTGTGACTTTACCTGGATCTGATTTGGTTTGTAAATTGGAGAAATCCTTATATAGCTTAAAGCAGGCAAGCAGGGAATGGAATTGCACTATGACCAAGTATCTTACAGACCAAGGATTCTGTCAATTCAAGTCTGATTATACCTTATTCACAAAAGATGTTGCAAGCACACTTTTAATTATGCTTGTGTATGTTGATGACATAGTTGTTACTTGTGCTAATGAATAGGCCATTGAAGAGGTGAAGGCAGGTCTTCACAGTCAGTTTAAAATAAAGGATTTAGGGAGGTTAAGATTCTTCCTTGGCATTGAGGTGGCCAAGTCTCAGGAGGGTGTCTATATCAACCAAAGAAAGTATACTCTTGAGTTGTTGGAACAGGCTGGTTTTTTGGATTCTAAACCAGTGAAAACGCCTATGGAGACTCATTTGAGCTTGGTACATCAGGATTCAGCTCTGATTGAGGATGTGTCTCAATATAGACAGTTGATTGGCAAATTGATTTATCTACTATAACGCGTCCTGATATAGCATTCCCTGTTCAACAGTTAAGTTAGTTTTTGGATTGTCCCACTGTAAATCACTTGAAAGCAGCACATAGGGTGCTAATAAATTTGAAAGGCACTGTGGGTCAAGGTTTGCTGTTTCCAAACAGAGGTGACTTGCGGCTCAAAGCTTTTGTTGATGCGGATTGGGGTGGTTGTAATGAGACCAGAAGAAGCATTACAGGTTATTGTGTGTTTCTTGGGAATGCCTTAATATCTTGGAAGACCAAGAAGCAATCTACTGTGTCACGGACTTCAGCTGAGGCTGAATATAGAACCACGGCCATGGCTACTTGTGAAGTTCAGTGGATCATATATTTGATGCAAGATTTGAGGTTGATGGGGCGTAATCATCCTCCTGTTGAAGTTTTTTATGATTCTAGAAGTGCTATGTATATTGCTGAGAATCCAGTTTTCCACGAAAGGACTAAGCATATTGAGATATATTGCCACGTTGTTAGAAATAAGGTTCAGGAGGGAGTCATTAAACTGATGCCTATTCGTACGGAGTTGCAATTGGCGGATATTTTCACTAAGGCTCTTGATGCTAGAAAATTGAGTAGTATGACGGCTGCGTTGGGTTTGTACAATGTGTATACCAAGCTAAGCTTGAGGGGGGTGTCAAAATATCTGAAGAAGATCAAATAATTGAAAGCAGCCATTAAAGGTGGAGGAGATTCAATGTGTGGAGTTTGTGCTTGATTCTGCTGATTAAGATGTAGAATCAACAATTGGGTTGGTTAGATGTTTGTGATGATTGTTTCAATCATAAGTTGATGGGGCTTGCGTGCACCAGTTGTCGTCAGCAGTTCAGCTCCAACATAGAAGAGGAAGTTGAGCATTTGAAGAAGACGGTTGAAGGCGGGAAGCATTTAAATGATGCGAAATGACAGTTTTGTCCTTTTAGTTGTTGTGTATAGTGTTATATTTTGAAGGACAATTTTGTAATTTCATTTCTTCTGTATCTTCTTCTACTATAAGAATACGTCTTGCTCTGCAGAGAAGGTTGTAGAAGCAGATATTTTCAGAATCAAAAATCTTTGTGATTCTTTGTCTCTCTCTTGTAGTTGCACTATCTATAATTCCTGCTTCTCTCTCTATTCAATCATTCTTCAGTTTTGTTCGTTGTTTGATTCGTTTATTGCTTTCATTAGCTCGAATCACTCCGCTGCTGTAAACAGTTGTGCAGCTCTGAAGTTTGTTCAGTAGTCGTGTAGATTTTTCAAAATTTTCCTGGTCCGGATCCTCTGATCGCCTTCTCTCTCACTCCTTTGTGACCGTCCGACACGTGGTAACAGAGGGTGGTGAGGATGGGTGGGGGTCTCACCACTCCCCGAGAGTGCAACGTGACGCGCGGTCCTTTGTTACCGCCCCACATGGGAGATCAAGAGATCCCATTCGCCATTTTCCACCCAAAAACATCAAAAGGATATGTTATCATCTTTGAACGTCACAGGAAATAAATGGACTTCAACTCATTGAGCAGTAAAAGAAATGAAAATCAAGCAACAATCTCTTCTCTTTTATTTCCTCATCACATCAAGTTTCTTTGACCACATATATTTCCATAGTACACCAATAACAACATTACCCTATTTTCTTAGAGGCTCTCGTCTATAACGGGGTATGAATGGTCAGATGTACGCAATCATACTCATGTTTTAGAAACACACAGAGGTTGTTTCCCGATGATCCATAATGAAAATTGCGTCAAGCTGTGTCGATCAAATGTTACTTCACAATATAAGAAGCACAATCAATTTAATGAGTCATTTTGCTTTATTCCATCATATTCCAAAGTCAAGGAAGAGTGTGTCCTTTACTCCATTAGAAATGGAAAGTATATATTTCCATACTAATGCATCTAAAAGATTGAACCCCAACCCAAAGGGCCCCCACTTCCCCAGCCCCAAGGAGCTGCGTGAGGATGTAAATCAGGAGTCCAGCGGACTCCTAGATTGTGTGAAATCTTACACAGTTACACACACAAGGTGCCCCCCACAAACCAAGTCTTTGGTCTAGCAGCAGAGGAACACCCACACTATGCGCGTCCCTGGATTCGAACTCATGACATTTTGTTGGCAATCCCCAACCAAGTACCAATTGTACTATGCCCTTGGTGCTAATGCATCTAAAAAGAGTTGTTCCTGTAAAAACTACCCAAAAATCAAAAGGGACGGGAGCTTCCTAAGCAGCAGCACCGAAGAGGCCCCAGTTGTTCACCTTGAAACTAGAAACTGCCCGTTTAAACACCTCAGACACTGGCATATGTCCAGACTGTGCTGCCGGCACAGCGACACCAGCTCCAACTCGACTAGCACTTTCACTTAATGGGCTGCAACCATGACAAAGACGTAGAAATCTGTAGGAAATACGTACACTGTGCATTTATACACTCACTGTTCACATATACATACGTATAGAATAGACAGACATAAATAATTAAATACTCACATAACTCATATGTACATTGGTTTAGCCTCCCAACTCAGTGGTCCAACAAAATAAGAAGGAAAGAGCCGGTGAGGCTCAATATAGCTGTTAGACTGGTTACATTTCTAGTTGTTAAAGATCTTATGGCCCATGTTTGCGCTTGTAAATTGCCTATATAAAGACCAACTCTTATACATTTAATATTCAACTTGAATGGGCCCTCATGGCATAGCTCAGTTTGTACTCTGGTTGGAAGATGTTCTAAGAGGTACATGGTTCGATTTTAGGGGCAAGCACAATGTGGGTGTTTCACTGTTGTCTGGGTCAAATGTCCAGTTTGTTATGGACACCTTGTACGGACTCCTTATGTATGACCTACACAACTTAAGAGATCGATGAACTTTTAATTTGCATCATTCACAATGTTTCTAGTAGTTGAGACGGAGAGGCCCTATGGGCCGGGATATGACTTTTGCTCCCATATTTGTTCTTCAATTTTTTAGAAGACGAAAAACTTTTTCAGGCACTTCTTATTACATCTCCAGATACAACTTAAACCAGCTCACTAGACGCTATGTCAGTAGATCAGTACAAATGAGCATCAATGGAGTTGCGAGCTTAGAGAAATGAAGAAAAAAAAAAAAACTACATTC
>AP025067.1:29233561-29265389 GCA_036186865.1 Eustoma russellianum | reverse complement strand
GGGAAAACCCTCCGACGCTTAAGTCAGTTATGGGTGTTTGCTTATGCAATTTATGCTGGAATATAAAGTCTTAAAGAAACCTGAGAAATATCTCACTGAGTTTGTGGGTTTTGTGTTGTGGCCGAGATGGAGTTCTGGATGTAATGCTCTAGTTGTTCTCCCAGAATCCCTCCCCCCCTCTCCCGTTGTGTTGAGGGGTATTTATAATAGAAAAAGAGGTATGTCCCCTTGCCATGTGATAGGATGACGATGTGTCTGAGATGGCGGTCTAATCCTTTACAGAATTGCAGTGTGATGGGACAAAAGCCTGAGTTCATAGCTGTTGTGTAGGTTGGCCTATAATGATGGCTTTGTGCTGAGCCAATCACTGCTTGACATCTGGAAAATATTCTGCAGAGCCGCTAAGTGGGTCCCAGAGCATAATTGACGATATCTTCCCTTGATCTTATCTGACAGTTCTTAGCGTTATTTGGCCGAGCTGGTATGTGGCCGAGGCCGAGTTTAAACATTCTGTCGAGGCTGATTGTAAACATATGCCTTTGTCGTGCCGAGATGAATCATTTGTAAATATATGACCTTGCCGAGCTGAGATGAATCATTTTGTAGCGTTACATTTCAACAATTCTTCACGTATTAACAAGTACTGGCTTGTCTCGGCTATGTGGCCGAGCTAAATCATAAGTTGTAGGCGAGTTCGTTTTAGCTATCTCAATAAGCTTTTAGTCAAGCTGTGTTGAATTGCACTCTTACCGAACTGTAGTTTAGTCCGGATGCTGAGATGCACACCTCTGATTATAAGAATATGACTGAAGTGTAACTTGGCTGAGCAGGAGTACTTTTGTGCCGACCTGCGGGACTTTTAACATTTTTATGCCCATACCCTACCGTTGACTGTTGTTGACTAACATGTGGTATTTTTTGGTTCATCACTTGCCCCCAGATTAGTTTGGCCGAGCTGACCTGGGAGGGCAAACTAATCGATTCAGAATCTTTAACGTGACGTCTTTTCAATGACGACGTGTCAACCTCTGATTAGGCTGCTCTGCACATTCACTGGCTGCACATAGTACGAAGCATTGATGGTGTGTTTGGCTGAGCTGATCAGCCCGAACCAATCAGAGTCATAATTACACCGTCTTTTTAGCACGTGTCCGTCTCTGACTAGTTTGTTCTGCGCATTTACTGTTTGCGCAGAGCACGAAGCATCAGTTACGCAGCCTTCCGAATTTGGCCGTTTCAGGTACCGAGGACGATCATACCAAGATGACCTTTGGGCTACCGAGATGAAACCTTATAAATAGATCCTTCCAAGTTCATTTGAACATTTTATTCATTCCTGCTTTCTGCTCTGGCGTCCTGCTTATTCCTCCGACAGCCTTTCCAATTCCGACGACTCATATCTTGCTCAACCTTCCTCCGGTCTTCCTCTTCCTTCTCTTAAGGTCTTTCGTAAGTCTTCTTCTTCAATTCTTCATTATGTCTTCATCTTTCCATGATTCGCAGAATTTTTCTGAGGGTGGTTCTTACGCCGCCAGTGGTGGAGAGAACATCAGCTCTCCATCTCCGTCTAGTAGATCAACCTCTGCCGATGATCTTCCCATCGGTAATTTGCGTCAGACCACCGGTGACTCTGCTCATTTCAGCAGAGCCCTCACCGTGGTCAGTTCTTCACCGGAGCAAGCAGGGATTGCTCCTGCTCCGACATCTTTAAACCCCCCTGCCCCCCTGAGGGACTCATCTCTGTTTTCTGGGGTCATTGAGAGAGGTCTACCCTCTCCCCTTGTCCAGGAGTCTTTCTCTATCCTGTCTGAGGCCGACCTGGATAGGATTTGCAAATTCCATAAAATTGACAAAAATCGGTTCAGCCCGATCCTTCCCTTGTCTGGTAAGACTGCTTATGATCCCCCTAGGAATTATGAAGCAGTCTAAGAGGACTACTTCAAGTCGGGTTTCAACCTTCCTGTTCATGAGCCACTTGTCCGTATTATGCGGGCTTATGGACTCAGGCTTCCTCAAATCCAGCCTAACGGCCTTAAAATCATTCTTTGTTATCTTCTTTTCCTTAGAATAGCTGAAATTCCTTTCAATGCTACTATTTTCCGAGCCATTTTTGCATGTCGGGCCTCGCATAGCTGGTATTATTTCAGCAAGCGAGCGTCTAACGCAAATTTTCCTTTTGCCATCAATATTCCCACTTCCAATAAGAGATGGAAGGGGAAATTTTTCTATGTCAAGAAATCTGAGCTGCCGAGCAGAAACATCTGGAAGTCTAGCAGAGCTGATAACATGAAGTCGGGCCAAGACTACTGCGATGAAGCAGACAGAATTCGAACCTTCCCCATAATCATTGACTAGCAGAAAGTAGATTCTGAGATCTGAATAGCGGCCGACCTGGACCACTCGGCTGTTGGCGATAACTACTTGCCACTCTCCCCAGACAACTTAATCATTGTCCGAGGTTGATATTGTTGTACGTTTTTTTTAACAACTTTTCCTTCTTTCTGTGCTTAACTGTCTGATCCCTAATGCAGGTGCAATGGCTGGATCCTCTTCCCGTTCTAGCAAAACGACTGAGGCAGCGGCTAGGAAGAGGGCCCGCAAGGAAAGGAGAATGGCCACCCTTGGTTCTGTGAGAGCTTCTACCTCAGCTCTGCCCCCAGTTCCAACTACTGCTCCTGCTGAGCCCGAGCCAGGTAACAATTTTCCTCAACTTCAAAAATTTCCTAAGTGTTGAGATTGGTTTTTTATTTTGATCTGTTTTGCTTCTTTGCAGCTCTGCCAATTGAAATTCTGGATGATGAGCCTGAGGCCGAGACCCAGCCTCAGGCTTTTGCTGAGCCAGAACTTTCGGCAGAGGCTGATGAAGGCTCAAATCTTCGCCCTAGAAAGAGACAAAGGGGTGAAGGCTCCAGCAACCGAGATCCAGGGCCATCTCAGCCCTCAGAGATGGTTGTTGCTGGGCCAGTTGAGGAAAACCTGCCTCGGCCGAATGAATTTCAAGACCCAATCATCATTGGGTTTTCAGAGGGTGATTCAGCTCTGGACCCCTCCATAGCCAGAAAGTTGAACAAAGTGGCAATCTTGCCCTTGGATCATCAAAAATTTAGGGCGACTGTCTGGGGCGAGCTGAAAAACGCATTTCAATCAAACATTGCTTTGGTAAGCAATGACTTTTCTTGAGTGCCTTGTTTGTTTTTTTCCACTTAATTTCTTCTTACTCTATTTCCCTTGCAGGTCCGAGCTCAGGAGATGGAAATTCTGACCCAAAGTGAAGAATTTCTTGAAGAGCTCGAAGCTAAAAAGAAAGAACTTGAGGAAGCCGAGCTGAAGAGAGCTGAGCTGATTCAAGAAAACACAACTCTGCGGGCCAATGTTTCCCAACTCCAGCAAAGGGCCGAAGATGCTGAGATGAAGCTGGCCACCTCCAACTCAAAGGTGGATGAGTTGGGGCACAAGGTGACTGATTTGGAGCTGACCTCCACTCAAACTCTAAATGAGAATGAGTTTCTGAAGAAACAAAATGCTGAGCTGATGCAGAAGAGCAAAGCTTATGAAGAGCAACTGGGCTTACTGCGTCATCAACTAGTTAAAGCTGAGATCAAAACGATTGTGGACTTCAAAAAATCCAAATTTTTTGAGGAAAACATGATCCTTCTGCAAATCTCAGCTATGGAGGTTGGCCGAAGAGAAGCCATTGATGTCTGCTCAGATGTTTATCCAGATCTGAACAAAGAGGATCCATGCCTGGCTGAGCTGTACAATCCCAGTGCTTCCCAAGAGTTTGAAGATCAATTCCAAAAGTTCATAGATGGAGCTGACTTGAGGGAAGAAGATGATTAGGCTTAGGCTTCTCTTTGTAATCACTAGTTGAGCAGACATCAGTTGTATTTTGAACTTAAATTCTTCATCAATGAAAAATTTGCCTTTTGTAGTTTACAAATCCTTTTCTGCTTTCAGCATTTTCATCAAGTTTTTTCTTCACACTTATTGTCGCCGAGTTCTCATGTCGGCCTTAATAAACCTGATCAGCTTTAATAAAATAAGTCAACAGACTTTTAAATATAAAATAAACATGTTATTTTGCCGAGCTGAACCAAGAATCGAATAAGAGAATCTTGTACTGCCGTGGCCGAGATCCAATCTGAATGATACTTAGTAATAATCTAAGTTTTTAGCCAAGCATATCCGAAGTATGTTGGTCAAGGTGAAACATAGGGGATTTTGCTCCCACAGATGCTGAGTCCTGCTTAACCTTCTCGGACTCTGCCGAGGTGAAATGTTGGGAATCCTGCTCCCACATATGTCGTGTCCTGCTCAACCTTCTCGGACTCTACCGAGGTGAAATATAGGGAATTCTGCTCCCACAGATGTTGAGTCCTGCTCAACCTTCTCGGACTCTACCGAGGTGAAATATAGGGAAATCTGCCCCCATTGTATGCGAGGTTTTATTTGCTCTATTTTCATAGTTTGCAAACATTTGATATTCTGCACTGCGAAGTTCCATCTTCATTTGCTTTATGCAAATATTTGTCTTTAACTTGCTCTATGTTGATAGTTTGCATTATCTAAAGACTCATTCAAGTATTTGCCTTCGACTTGCTCTATGTCAATAGTTTGCAAACATATCTCTTCTGCAGGCACTGCGAAGTTTTGTTTGCTATATTTCAATAGTTATGCAAGTATTTGTCTTCAGCTTGCTCTATGTCAATAGTTTGCAAACATCTCTCTTCAGCAATGCGAAGTTTTGTTTGCTCTATTTCAATAGTTATGCAAGTATTTGTCTTCAGCTTGCTCTATGTCAATAGTTTGCAAACATCTCTCTTCAGCAATGCGAAGTTTTGTTTGCTCTATTTCAATAGTTATGCAAGTACTTGTCTTCTGCTTGCTCTATGTCAATAGTTTGCAAACATCTCTCTTCAGCAATGCGAAGTTTTGTTTGCTCTATTTCAATAGTTATGCCAAGTATTTGTCTTCAACTTGCTCTATGTCAATAGTTTGCAAACATCTCTCTTTAGCAATGCGAAGTTTTGTTTGTTCTATTTCAATATTTATGTAAGTATTTGTCTTCAGCTTGCTCTATGTCAATAGTTTGCAAACATCTCTCTTCAGCAATGCGAAGTTTTGTTTGCTCTATTTCAATAGTTATGCAAGTATTTATCTTCATCTTGCTCTATGTCAATAATTTGCAAACATCTCTCTTCAGCAATGCGAAGTTTTGTTTGCTCTATTTCAATAGTTATGCAAGTATTTGTCTTCAATTTGAGAGACTCAGAAAGAGGCCCTCCTTCTAGCGCCAAATGATGAGGCCGAGATGGTCACCATGAGGGTCAGAGATGACCCGGAGTATGTGCCGTTAATCTTCCGTCTGAATCATTCAACGGAGCCTGAGAAAGAAGAAAAACGTTAGAGGTCCCAGAGCGCTGCCCCGGGAAAACCCTCCGACGCTTAAGTCAGTTATGGGTGTTTGCCTATGCAATTTATGCTGGAATATAAAGTCTTAAAGAAACCTGAGAAATATCTCACTGAGTTTGTGAGTTTTGTGTTGTGGCCGAGATGGAGTTCTGGATGTAATGCTCCAGTTGTTCTCCCAGAATCCCCTCTCTCCCGTTGTGAGTTGAGGGGTATTTATACTAGAAAAAGAGGTCTGCCCCCTTGCCAAGTGATAGGATGACGATGTGTCTGAGATGGCAGTCTAATCCTTTACAGAATTGCAGTGTGATGGGACAAAAGCCTGAGTTCATAGCTGTTGTGTAGGTCGGCCTATAATGATGGCTTTGTGCTGAGCCAATCACTGCTTGACATCTGGAAAATATTTTGCAGAGCCGCTAAGTGGGTCCCAGAGCATAATTGACGATATCTTCCCTTGATCTTATCTGACAGTTCTTAGCGTTATTTGGCCGAGCTGGTATGTGGCCGAGGCCGAGTTTAAACATTCTGTCGAGGCTGATTGTAAACATATGCCTTTGTCGTGCCGAGATGAATCATTTGTAAATATATGACCTTGCCGAGCTGAGATGAATCATTTTGTAGCGTTACATTTCAACAATTCTTCACGTATTAACAAGTACTGGCTTGTCTTGGCTATGTGGCCGAGCTAAATCAGAAGTTGTAGGCGAGTTCGTTTTAGCTATCTCAATAAGCTTTTAGTCAAGTTGTGTTGAATTGCACTCTTACCGAACTGCAGTTTAGTCCGGGTGCTGAGATGCACACCTCTGATTATAAGAATATGACCGAAGTGTAACTTGGCTGAGCAGGAGTACTTTTGTGCCGACCTGCGGGACTTTTAACATTTTTATGTCCATACCCTATCGTTGACTGTTGTTGACTAACATGTGGTATTTTTTGGTTCATCAATAACAAAAAGCAGAAAATTAAGGAACATGGAGTCATTGCAGGACTCTAAACACAAAGAGGACTAACATATCAAATGAACAACCAACCAAATATAATTACCAAAAAAAGCCAACCAAATTTCAACAACAACAACATTAACCCATTGTCTTATAGATTCCTGTCTATAGCGCGATATAAGAGGTCGGGTGTATGCAACCATGAAACACACAAAGGTTGTTTCCCGATGACCTATAACGAAAAATTGCATCGAACTGTGTCAATCAACTGCTAATTCACAATATAAAAAAAGTAACCAATTTAATGAGTCATTTTGCTTTATACCATCACAATATCAAAACATTATAGATGATTACAAGAAGGAAATGAAACTCGAAAACAAAGGATTAGCACCCTCATAGGTAATCTTGATCAATCAGATCCTAACCACAAACATAAGTACCAAATTGGTAACCACTTCCAAAGAAACAGATTATTCTTTATCTAATCATTAAAGATTCATTAGCAGTGATCAGAACATCTGTTCCAACTCCCTTCAGGTGCAAATTTGCTAAATACACCTGTATAAAAAATATCTTTACTCCTCGTATTCCACTTTGAAGTATAAAATTTATCAAAATCAGAAGGAAAAACATACTTTTACAATATTCTGTACATTCCTCCATTGGCTTCTCTTAACTAACAGCCTACAAGAGATCAAGAGTTCGAATCCAGTGATACGCAGTATGGATGTTTCATGGCTTGGTTTGCAGTGGGACACCTTAGTAGATCACTCCGTAAGTTCTCATCCAACCTAGAAGGCCGTTGGACTCCTGACACCCGCACAAAGACACAAACCAGAAACTCAATACTTGCAGGAGAAGCATAAGGTAGTTTCACCTAAACTTTTTATTTAAAAAAACATTTATCTGACTTTTAAAAAATGCCAAAATGCAGGCTGTTTAACATAGTGGACGCATAGTTTAATTCTTTTTTCTTTTGTTTCTTTTTCTTTTGGGGGAGGGGGGTTTAGTATGCACATAAACAGCGAATCCGAAGAAGATAAAGCCTCCTTCCCAGAAAATCGCACCAACATAAATTAGTAGATTCAGATATGTAGAAAGAACTTTAAACACCCTGCTTTTGTCACTGAAGACAACATAAATTAGTAGATTCAGATATGTAGATCTAGAAATGGATTATAAAGCCATAGGACATAGCTCTGTTGGTACTTAGGTTGTGATTTGTTCAAAGAGGTCAAGATTTCAAATCCAGTGACACGCACAGTGTGGGTGTTAAACTGCTGCTAGACCGAAGGCCTGGTTTGTAGGAGAGACACGTTGTGTGGGTCACTGAATCCGGTTTGCGGGAGAGACACGTTGTGTGGGTCACTGAATCCTCACTCAACCTAAGAAGCCGCTGGACCCCTAATTTGCATTCTCCATAATGCTCTTTGGGGCTAAGACGGTGAGGACGCTCAGACCCACGGTATAACCTTTTGCTCCAGGAAATTACCAAGGACATTTGTCAAATAATTCTAGGACCAGTTAAGGGGGGGAAAATCATGCTGCACATTTTAATCTATTAAAGAAAAGCATTGTTATGCCCCGCACTCTCCATAGGGTAGTTAAAAGACAAAGAAGGATTTCACGGAAATTAATGACGGTCAACGGAAATTAAGTAGGCATTAATATGAGGATTAATTAGAAATTATTGAGGGGATTTAATATTAGAATTTATTTATATTTAATTTAGAATTAAATAATTAAGATTTATCCTTTAAGATAAATAGATAATAGATATACTTTAGAAACACCAAACTTTTCCCCTTCCCATATAAAAACTGACAGAACGTCAGTTTTCCCTTCTCAGAACAGAAAAGGATCGACGCTTCCTTCCCCTCTAGCCCTAGCCGTTTTTCCAATCACGTAGAAGAGGAAGATAGCCTCCAGGAATCAATCAAACCCGCATCCGTTCTTCATTTCTCTGTCGAGTAATCAAAGGCAAGTAATCTGTTTATAAGTTCCTACGTTTTGTGAAAGAAAAATGGCCTATTTTGTTATCAAATTGGATCACCATGCAGTAGATTCGTTCTTTGATTATGTGTATATGTTTATGTGCTTTCGTTTCAAGATTTGGCCGATGTATATGAAAATGTGATTGTTGTCGTTGTTGAATCTGTGAAATCCTGCAAATCCTTATCCCTTGAATCCCCTCTTGATGTGATTGCGTGGATGCGTGGGTTGGAGAGAGAAAGGAAAGATTTTTTTTTTGGGTTGTTGTGATGGATGAGTCATGTGTTAGGCTTGAATCTGTGATTTGTAATTGTGTAGCGTTTAATTCGTAGTTTAAGCATGAGATTATAGCAGGGTTTAGGCTTGGATTGATTGGGATAAAGTTTGGGATCAATTGGAGTTATGGTTTTGTAGTTTCTGCGAAAATCGCAAAGTTTCTGTGCTGGAATCGTGGACATCGATCGATCGATGTGAGGGGATGAAGTACATAGATCGATCGATGTGAGGGGATGAAGTACATAGATCGATCGATGTGAGGGTATGATGTCCTCTGATGGACATCGATCGATCGATGTGAGGGGATGAAGTCACTTCGATCGATCGATGTAGAAAGGGCTGAGAGATCGATGTTCTCTGATGGACATCGGTCGATCGATGTGAGGGGATGAAGTACATAGATCGATCGATGTGAGGGGATGATGTCCACTAATTTGGTGGAAAAATAGAGAAAGAAATAAGGAAGCTCGGGGAATCTTTGGGTGACCTTAGAGGCTTCTTAAGACCTGATTAAAGGTAGTCTAAGTCTTGGGAACATGACCTAGGATGGTGAATCAATATTGGTGACTTCAATGGGTTCTCGAACCGAGTTTCAACGTGAATGACTTAGGAGGGTTAGGTAATGAACGTACAAGGTGTCTTAGTGTTCAATGAAGGAAAGATAGGGATACTCTCGTGGGTTGTGAACTTTAGAATCAGGGTTAAGTGTTGACGAGCTAGTTGAAGCCTAAGATTTTGATGTGTTAGTTAGTGAGAGCTTGTGTGTTGCTTGTACGTGCGCATGTGTTCATGAATGACTTATATGAATGTGAATTGCATACGAGAATGAGGAATGAGAATGAAATGAGGAGTCTTGCATCATGGCACGTGCATTTGCATATTGATTTGAAAAGAAAGGTGCTTCGGCACAGATTTGCGAAGGTGACCTGCAATGTAAACCGGGATGGAAATTTAAGCCGGGGCGCATTGCAGGGCACAAAAGACTGTAACGTAAACCGGGATGGAAATATAATCCGGGGCGCGTTACAGGGTATAAAGTTGTCTGTAATGCTACTCGGGATGGAAATATAAGCCGAGGTGCATTACAGGGTATAAAGTTGGCTGTAACGTAAACCGGGATGGAAATATAAGCCGGGGCGCGTTACAGGGTATAAAGTTATATGAAGTGACCGGGCATTATGTCATGCATTGCACTGTTTTAAAAGAGAAAGTGTTCATGCATACGTGAATGTGTAGTGTAGTGCATCTTTTGGCATGCATCATGAGAGTCAATGTGGTATCAACGTGAGTGGTACTTGATTGCCTATGAAGTGTTAATTGTGAACAAATTGCTGTACTTGTTTACTGCGTTATTCACTTACATATTTGGAAACTTTACAAGACATGTGCCCCTCAATTCCCTCAAGTTAACTATTACTCATGTCTTGCCATGTGATGATCCCGTATGTCTTATAAGTGGGTTACTTGCTAGCGTTTTTCGCTAAGGGTACTGCCTTTGATTTTGCAGATGAACCCAGTTATGATATGATTGTCATTGAGGATGACGGCGAGTGGGCAGAATGGGATGCATAGGACTTATGGAGAGAGTTGATTAGAGAGAGTTCTGTTAATTCTGTTTCCTTATTGCACTGGAGGTTTTAGATGGCTGCGACCATATACATTTGAGTATTCTCGTTATCTTTGACGTATTGATTTGATGATTTAGATTTATGGAGATATGTTTCCGCATTTATTTCTCTTACGTCATTGATGATGTGTATTCGAGAGATGAGACGTCTTGTAGTCTTCTCAGTAAGCTACGACGGGTGAACCGGTTTGGATTCCGTTGTTCGGGTCGGGGAGCTACAGGTGGTATCAGAGCCTAGGCTTCAGATCTACCTCGGAGACCTAGGTTATGACATGTAGAGTTCTAAGTTATGGCCTTCACTTTAAGTTGATCTTTAGATTTAAGTATACAATTTCAGATTTAAGCTTGATCTGGGATGGGTGCGTGTACGAGCGCGATTAGTGAAATCAAATAGATGTAATCGTTTTAACCTATGAACTACGCTTTGTACCCCTTTATGGATTTCAAGTTTTATTTTGGAACTGCTCGACACTAATGACGTGATCTTGCAGTAAATGTCTCCCAGAAGAGACAACCAAGAGAACGGTGAAAATGGGAACGAGAACCCTCCACCACCACCACCAGTCCTTGTTCCACAAGCGTTGATTGACGCTATCACCGTGAAAGTACAAGGAGTTGCTCAGCAGTAGCAGCAACCTCCTCCGCCACCATCGCACTTGGGCTTGAGACTCTTCTAAAACGGAGGCAGAGTGGTGGTGCAAAACAACTGACACCGCTGATCTCTGGGATCTAATTTTAGACTGAGTTCAAGAGATATTACATGCCGACAGTGCGATATTCAGAGCATGACTCTAGATCCATGGTGGAAGCACAGATTCAGGCTATATTCTTAGCTATTAAGTTATGATTTTGCCCTTAAGTCACGATCTTAGAAATAAATATCGACTGTTAGCCGCAAGTAATGATTATATGTGGGGAATGTTATTAGACATAAAATGTGTCCTTAGAGGTTAAGGGATGATTCTACCCGTAAAGTCACGACTATAGACGTAAGCAGCGATCTTGATTAAGAGTTGATCTTTGACTTAAGTATTAGTTCTAGTCATAAACGCTGATAATATACTAAGTATGATGAGTAACTAAGGAGTGATCTTAGACACAAGTACCGGTTTTTAGTCGTAAGCAACGATTATATAAGCATGGTAATAGAAATAAGATTTGACCTTTGAGGCATAGTGATGACATTGCTCGTAAGTCATGACTTTAGATTTAAGGAATGATGATACTAAATATCGCCTCTAGAAGTTGAGGGGTAATATAAACATTCTGTGATGATTCGAACATAAGTACTGATCTAAGTCATAAGCTGCAAATTCTAAGCATTGAACTTAAAAATAAGTTATTATTTTAGACGTAAGGAATGATGATACCGGGTATCGATTCTAGAAATAAGTCATGACGTTAGACCTAAGTGATGGTCGGATAAGGGACTTGCCACGTATACTTAGGGCACTCTATATGACTCTAAATTATTTGCCGTATCTAAGTGATGATTGTAGCCATTTGTATAGTTCCTTAGATCTGACCCTGCACCATTATGATAAATGAAGCAGGTTCATGCCTCTACATTTGACACTACTGTCAGAAGGCAACTAGGTCTAAGCTGGGATCGTAGTTCCTAAGACATGATCTGTGATGACAAATAACTAAGAAAATGATTTATCAACATTACAATCAACAAAGTCTAACAAAGGATACCGAAAAATGGGTTTATAGTTATAAGAGGTTGAATATAGATTATCAAAATCGGCATTAGCGGTTGAAATAGTGAGGTGCAGAAGCACGATGGATCAGTGTGGCGTGCGGAAGCATGGTAGATTAGAATACCCTAAGCCGGTCAATATCTAGTGCGCCATACTCGGATTGGACAACTTAAGTTGAAAACTTATAAGAAACGGTAAATAAGCGGATGTGTTCTCATTTGACATTAAGAGGTGACTTAGAAATAATTATACGAAGTATGAGACTATTTTCAAGCAGTTAAACATTTTCTTATAAGCACGTACACCAAGCTATATTATATATTTCAAATGTATTTCAAAGATTATGTTTCTAAGTATTTCAACTACTGTCAAACTTTTGCATACAATGTATGACCTTACAATGTTATATTGTTTTTTTTAAATTTGTATAGCCACCTAATGGAATTTCGATTACCCCTAACAAAGCTGATATATTTCAAAATATTGATGTTCTCGGTCAATGATATATTTACCTATCTCTTATTTCTCAAAGTTTGGTCTAGCTATCTTTATTTTGCTAGAATAATTCTATTTTACAATTATCGTCTTGGCAAACATTTTTCAATTGAATTTTTTTTATATATTTATCTGCTTACCGTGAAATTATGTAATCTTGTGAAACACAAATAGTTTCAAATATATGTACTTATTGTTGCAAAAAAAAAATTAGCTGGTTGTTTTATAAATGCTCATTTTTAGACAGTGCGTTACGAAAACAAATATATGATACTTTGGATTTTGTGTTTACAACAAAAAAAAAAAGGTATACTATTTTAAATAGTTATAGCTATAGTTTCAAATTATAGTACATAAACTGCTTTAAATTGAAGAGGAAAAAAAATGTCCATGCACATAATTCATGTACTAAGTTGATGATGATATCCCCGAAAATATAAGAGCATAATCATAGAACTAGTTTGTAGGTATAAGAATTGACTTCGATGAATTGATTCGGTGATAAAGGAGAGTGATGACTAGCGTAAGGAAAGACTCGATGGATATGTTGGATGATCATATAACTAGGAGATGAATCATATATGATAAGTTTAAGAATCGGATATTGAGATTACGTATATATAAATGGAATGATACACATCAAGTAACATAAATGAAGGTTTATAGATTGAAATTATAGAGATTAAGTTAAAGATTATAGTACACCTAAGAATTGGTTTTTAGGGGGTTGTTGATGACTGCCGATATAAGTACGATACCTACGGATGGCTGGGTATGGAACTCTCGGTATGATAACAATGTCCCTAAGTTTGATCTTACAGTTTTAAGAAGATAAGTTATGATCTTAAACATAAGCGGAGAATAATAGACTTAGAAATTACATTGCTGGTATACAAAGAATGATACTGAGGACTTAGTCATATTCGAGGAAGTGAGATAGTTAACGTATCGGAATACTTACTGGATATGTTGTACGACCATGGTCTAGGTGGATGGATCAAGTAAAACTATACTAAGTCATTGGTTTCGTAACGCACAAGTTTCGAGGACGAAACTTTTTGTAAGGGGGGTGGAATGTTATGCCCCGCACTCTCCATAGGGTAGTTAAAAGACAAAGAATGATTTCACGGAAATTAATGACGGTCAACGGAAATTAAGTAGGCATTAATATGAGGATTAATTATAAATTAATGAGGGGATTTAATATTAGAATTTATTTATATTTAATTTAGAATTAAATAATTAAGATTTATCCTTTAAGATAAATAGATATTAGATATACTTTAGAAACACCAAACTTTTCCCCTTCCCATATAAAAACTGACAGAACGTCAGTTTTCCCTTCTCAGAACAGAAAAGGATCGACGCTTCCTTCCCCTCTAGCCCTAGCCGTTTTTCCAATCACGTAGAAGAGGAAGATAGCCTCCAGGAATCAATCAAACCCGCATCCGTTCTTCATTTCTCTGTCGAGTAATCAAAGGCAAGTAATTTGTTTATAAGTTCCTACGTTTTGTGAAAGAAAAATGGCCTATTTTGTTATCAAATTAGATCACCATGCAGTAGATTCGTTCTTTGATTATGTGTATATGTTTATGTGCTTTCGTTTCAAGATTTGGCCGATGTATATGAAAATGTGATTGTTGTCGTTGTTGAATATGTGAAATCCTGCAAATCCTTATCCCTTGAATCCCCTCTTGATGTGATTGCGTGGATGCGTGGGTTGGAGAGAGAAGGAAAGATTTTTTTTTTTGGGTTGTTGTGATGGATGAGTCATGTGTTAGGCATGAATCTGTGATTTGTAATTGTGTAGCGTTTAATTCGTAGTTTAAGCATGAGATTATAACAGGGTTTAGGCTTGGATTGATTGGGATGAAGTTTGGGATCAATTGGAGTTATGGTTTTGTAGTTTCTGCGAAAATCGCAAAGTTTCTGTGCTGGAATCGTGGACATCGATCGATCGATGTGAGGGGATGAAGTACATAGATCGATCGATGTGAGGGGATGAAGTACATAGATCGATCGATGTGAGGGTATGATGTCCTCTGATGGACATCGATCGATCGATGTGAGGGGATGAAGTCACTTCGATCGATCGATGTAGAAAGGGCTGAGAGATCGATGTTCTCTGATGGACATCGATCGATCGATGTGAGGGGATGAAGTACATAGATCGATTGATGTAAGGGGATGATGTCCACTAATTTGGTGGAAAAATAGAGAAAGAAATAAGGAAGCTCGGGGAATCTTTGGGTGACCTTAGAGGCTTCTTAAGACCTGATTAAAGATAGTCTAAGTCTTGGGAACATGACCTAGGATGGTGAATCAATATTGGTGACTTCAATGGGTTCTCGAACCGAGTTTCAACGTGAATGACTTAGGAGGGTTAGGTAATGAACGTACAAGGTGTCTTAGTGTTCAATGAAGGAAAGATAGGGATACTCTCGTTGGGTTGTGAACTTTAGAATCAGGGTTAAGTGTTGACGAGCTAGTTGAAGCCTAAGATTTTGATGTGTTAGTTAGTGAGAGCTTGTGTGTTGCTTGTACGTGCGCATGTGTTCATGAATGACTTATATGAATGTGAATTGCATACGAGAATGAGGAATGAGAATGAAATGAGGAGTCTTGCATCATGGCACGTGCATTTGCATATTGATTTGAAAAGAAAGGTGCTTCGGCACAGATTTGCGAAGGTGACCTGCAATGTAAACCGGGATGGAATTTAAGCCGGGGCGCATTGCAGGGCACAAAAGACTGTAACGTAAACCGGGATGGAAATATAATCCGGGGCGCGTTACAGGGTATAAAGTTGTCTGTAATGCTACTCGGGATGGAAATATAAGCCGAGATGCATTACAGGGTATAAAGTTGGCTGTAACGTAAACCGGGATGGAAATATAAGCCGGGGCGCGTTACAGGGTATAAAGTTATATGAAGTGACCGGACATTATGTCATGCATTGCACTGTTTTAAAAGAGAAAGTGTTCATGCATACGTGAATGTGTAGTGTAGTGCATCTTTTGGCATGCATCATGAGAGTCAATGTGGTATGAACGTGAGTGGTACTTGATTGCCTATGAAGTGTTAATTGTGAACAAATTGCTGTACTTGTTTACTGCGTTATTCACTTACATATTTGGAAACTTTACAAGACATGTGCCCCTCAATTCCCTCAAGTTAACTATTACTCATGTCTTGCCATGTGATGATCCCGTATGTCTTATAAGTGGGTTACTTGCTAGCGTTTTTCGCTAAGGGTACTGCCTTTGATTTTGCAGATGAACCCAGTTATGATATGATTGTCATTGAGGATGACGGCGAGTGGGCAGAATGGGATGCATAGGACTTATGGAGAGAGTTGATTAGAGAGAGTTCTGTTAATTCTGTTTCCTTATTGCACTGGAGGTTTTAGATGGCTGCGACCATATATATTTGAGTATTCTCGTTATCTTTGACGCATTGATTTGATGATTTAGATTTATGGAGATATGTTTCCGCATTTATTTCTCTTACGTCATTGATGATGTGTATTCGAGAGATGAGACGTCTTGTAGTCTTCTCAGTAAGCTACGACAGGTGAACCGGTTCGGATTCCGTTGTCCGGGTCGGGGCGCTACAAGCATCTCACACATTATGGGTTACACCACGACAGATGAGACACATATACAGATCCATATACACATTCTGGACTATCATCAATAGTTTAAGATAGTTTTGCAGTTGGCAATGTAACAATCATCAAGTATTCATTGGTAAATAACATGAAGTGTGCAATTAACAGTAAGAAATACGTAGGAAATTAAGAGTTGTACAATCGTCCAACTCCATTTGATGTAAAAATAACATAACTGCAATTAGAGAACTGGCTATTCTTCTTTCAAACTGAGTTGGCTTCCCTAGCTTTCTCCATGTGGAAAGATCAGATTTGCTTTACTTCTGCTAGTTTGTAGGAGCACCTTGTGTGAGTCACTGTGTGAGTCACTGCGTAAGTCCTCACCTAACCTAAGAAGCCGTTGGACTCCTGATTTGCGTCCTCCGATCCTTGGGGTTGGGACGGTGGCAGCCCCATGACAAAGGATTTCGCATTTTTTGCTCCAAGAAAGATCAGATTTGGACCAATTAGTTAAAAGTGTTAGAAAATTGCAGCAAACAAGCAAGAGTATTATCAAACAAAGCCGAGACGAGTCTCAAGATGGCTCTGTCCTTAAAGCAATTTAGCCTATACCAAATGAGCAAGGTAGACAACAAGACTAATGCTTCCCAAGATATAACGGCTTTCTTCTTGTCCTTTGCTCTAGGAGAAGTAGATTGAACTTGTTGTAAAAGTGAAAGACAAAGGAGAGTAGGAGAGAAAGAATGCTGAGAATTTTCTTAAGAGTTTGCAAGATTGTAGTGCGATTGTTCAAGATATCAAGGTCTACTATATATAGACTTTGGGGCGTGTTAAAAGCTACTTTTAAACTTGTCTCAGCCTGGTTTCAACCTCCAATGGCAGTTGTTTACCGTTCGTAGGTGAAGGGAGATGATCCTTGGACCAAAAGCTGCAATTCAAAGTGAAAAGTTCTCTCCGTTGGCACATCGATCGATCGAAGTCCTTCAGAACACTCAACTTGATTTCAGCTTTCACTTGGTTCGATCCAGTCAAAACATGGATCGATCCAAGTGACCTATTTCAAGTTTAAAGTGTTCCAAACTTCACCTCAACTTCCCAAACAACCTCATACATGTTCTATATAAGTTTGGAGCACACGGTGAAGTACTTTAACGTACTTTTCCAACAATCCTCCACATGATCCAAACTTATATGAAACAACTTCAGAACGATAAACAACTAACCTCTCCATTATCAATCGAAGATAATGACACATAACGGATACGATGACTTGTGGTCTTGAATCGCTGGTAGTACAACTTGAGTTATATAAACGGAAGCAAGATGAACTTCGTCTTGAATCTTACCCCACTATTGTTTATATGAACGACAAGAAGACATATCATTATCTACTTCTTCAAGTTTGCGGTTTTGGTGCAAAATCGGCCATGCACCTATCTCAGGATTCATAAGCTCTCTAGAGAGTTTTCCAGGCTCTCACAGGAAGTGGCACCACTTCCAAGCTTATATAGGTGAAATTCATCAAGTGTGCACTGTTCACACCACCAAACATTATGGCTATGAATTTTTCATTAAGAGATTCTTAAAATCTCACCCTCAAGACTTTACAGTGAGCACTATCAACAACAACACCATAGGGAGGAACACTTAAATAGTGCAACATAGAATTCTTTCATACTTGTTCTTACCACATTGAATCCCGTTTGTAGGATCTCTACTAATAGTGGGTTGGGGTTCCCGTCATGAAGAATTCTCTACAGATGGAATAAGTCCCATCCCCCTTGATGTCTCATAGACTAACTTTTTGTTTAGTCCTTTAGTTAAGGGGTCAGCAAGGTTAAACTTGGTTCTTACATATTCCAAGTTAACCACCCCATAACTAATCAAGTCACGCACAATGTTGTGCCTTAAACGGATGTGCCGGCTCTTTCCATTATATATCTTGTTCCTTGCACGTGCGATTGCAGCCTGAGAATCGTAATGAATAGATACAGAAGGTATAGGTTTACACCATAAAGGAATATCAACAAGTAAATTCCTTAATCATTCGGCTCTGTGCTAGCAAGTTCTAAGGCAATAAATTCAGACTCCATAGTGGATTTAGCACTACAAGATTGTTTACATGAATTCTAACAAATAGCTCCACCTCCCAACATGAAAAACATATCCACTAGTGGAGTTTATTTCATCATTATCAGTCACCCAATTAGCATCACAATAGTCTTCTAAAACAGCGGGTGATCCAGTAAACATTAGTCCTAAACTCATTGTTCCTTTAAGATATTTCAACAAACGTCTTAATGCACACCAATGACTCTCATTTGGATTATGAGTGTATCGTGCAAGTCTATTTACAGAATATGCAATGTCAGGTCTAGTGCAATTCATCAAATACATTACACTACCTATAATCCTAGCATATTCACATTGTGACACACTGTCAAATTTATTTTTAGTCAAAGTAACATGCGAGTCATAAGGCGTACTTGCTGGTTTACATCGTAGTGATTAAACTTTCTTAACATTTTCCACATAATGTTCTTGAGAAAGTAAATAACTCCCACATTTTTCTACTAACTTAAGACCAAGTATTAAGTCAGTCTTCCCCATGTCTTTCATATCAAAAACAAAGGACAAAAATGATTTTGTATCATTAACAACATTTATGTTGGTTCCAAAGATAAACATATCATCAATATAAAGGCAAATAATGACACCATCACAATCATTAAACTTACTATACACACAACGGTCACTTTCGTTTACTATGTAACCATTAGACACTAATGCGTTATCAATCTTCTCGTGCCATTGTTTAAGTGCCTTGTTTAAGACCATACAATGATTTCTTAAGCCTACACACTTGTGCTCTTGACCTTTAACTATCATACCTTCCGGCTGCTTCATATAAATCTCCTCCTCTAAGTCTCCATTTAAAAATAATGTTTTCACATCCATTTGGTGAATAACAAGCTTGTGTATGGAGGCAAGTGCTACTAGGACTCTAATTGTAGGTATCCTAGCAACCGGTGAGTATATATCAAAGAATCTATACCTTCTTGTTAAGTAAACCCTTTTGCGACAAGCCTAGCCTCAAACTTATCAATCGTTCCATCCGCCTTTAGTTTCTTCCTGAAAGACCTACTTACAACTGATAGGTTTGCACCCTCTAGGCAAATCTACCAACTCCCAAGTATTGTTACTTGGTATAGACTCAAGCTCACTATCTATAGCTTCCTTCCAAAACTTAGAATCTATTGATCTAATCGCTTCTCCGTAAGTTTTAGGATCATCATCTAAAATGAAAGCTGCTATAAAGTCACTTCCAAATGACTTCTCTGTTCTTTGTCTCTTACTTCTTCTAGGTTCATCAACCTCTTGTTCAACAAAGGACTTACTAGACTCGCCTATCTCAAGTTTGGAAACATCAACGGATTGTCTATTCATAGGAAATGTATGCTCAAACAATTCATCATCCTTAGACTCAAATATAGAATTATTATCTATAGTCATGAATCTATATGCTGCACTATTTTGAGCATACCCGATAAATACACAATCTCTTGTCTTAGACCCGATTTTACTTTTCTTAAATCAGGAATTCCAACTTTGGCTAGACATCCCCACACTCTTAAGTAATTTAGGTTGGAGTATAACATTTCCACAACTCATAAGGAGTCTTATCTAACTTCTTATGAGGTATCCTATTCAAAATATGACAAGCAATCAAGATTGCCTCCCCCACAAGTTGTCCGGCAATCCTGAACTAACCAACATAGCATTCATCATATTTTTCAATGTTCTATTTTTTTTTCGGCTACTCCATTAGACTGAGGTGTGTACGGGGGTGTAAATTCATGAATAGTACCATTCTCTTCACAAAACTATTGTAAAGAGTTTGTGCTATATTCACCACCTCTGTCAGTTCTAAGCCTTTTGATCTTTAAGTCTAGTTGATTCTCAACCTCATTCTTATAACTTATGAACTTAGACTCAGTCTCATCCTTATGACTTAACAAATACACTTTTGCGTATCTAGAGTAATCGTCGATAAAAGTAACATAATACCTTTTACCTCCTTTACTCATATGATTTTTAAAGTCACCTAAGTCACTATGAATTATACCAAGTTTCTGTGAGACTCTGTCAACTTTCTTAAATGGTTTCTTATGATGCTTTGCTTCAACACAATGTTCACACTTGTTGAAGTTGTCATCATCATAAGAAATCACATTCATGTTTTTGAGTTTCTTTATCACTCCTATATTTGCATGTCCTAGTCTAGCATGCCACATATCAAGAGTCTCAGCGAAATAAACAAAACTAGATGCATCTTTATTACTGCAAGCAAATAGCATCGAGTACAAAGCAGACCCCCATTACAAAAACCTTATACCGATAAACTCTCCATTTCTAGACAAAATAAGTTTATCAGACTCTAAAACAAGTTTAATGTTGGCCTAAACGAAGCACTCCGGAGATCAAGTTCCTACGCATGGCAGGAACATGCAACACATTGCTTAATTCCAGTTTCTTCTCCAAAGTCAACTTGAGAAGCACTTTACCCTTTCTGAGGACTTGGGTACTATGTGCATCTCCCAAGAACACTTGCTCATCACTGCCCTATTTCTTTGTATTCAGAAAATAGGTCTTTACTGGTAGCAATATGCCTGGTAGCAACCCGTGTCTACCATCCATTCCGTAGTACCACCAACAAGGTTTACCTTCGTTAAGACGACCGTTGCAATGACGTCGTCTGCTGCTTCCTTTGGCCTCCACAAGGTTCGCTTGGTTGCTTGGCTGGCCCTTCCGTTTCCTGCAGTTGACGGCTCGGTGTCCCGGTTTCCCGCACACCCAGCACACTCCCTTCATCTTGTTCTGGCCCTGCACAGCAACTTTCTTACCTTTACCTCCACTGTTGTAGCCGCCGCCGCCACTATTGTGGAACTTGGGCTTCTTCGCAACATGCTCCACAACGTTGGCCTTGACTCCATCTCATGGTGAGATTCGTCCTCCATCCTGTTATTCTCTTCGATGCGAATGTGTTTAATTACCGCATCTAGAGACAACTTGGCGTCGTCATTCTTTCTTCTCTTCTTGTATTGGTCCAAGAAGGAGGAAGTTTCTCTACACAGCGCCGCTACCTGGAACGTCTCATCAACCTTGATTCTTCGTGTTCCAGATTATCCACCAACTGCTGGAACTGATGGATTTGATCATTGATTGGAGAATGATCAACCATCTGGAACTTCAAGAATTCACTCACCATATACTTGCGTTTGCCCACGTCTTCAGCACCATATTTGTTCTCCAGTGCCAACCAAATCTCTTTTGCAGAAGTGAATTTGACATAAATGTCAAATAGAGAGTTGGTCAGAAAGTGAAGAATATGGCCTCTGCAAGTTGTGTCGTCCGCATCAAACTTACGTGCTTCGGTGTCATCCTTTGGTTTGTCCGTCTGAAGCACATATAAAACCGAGAGCATCTCGAGAAAGAACAGCACTTTTGCTGCCCATCTCTTGTAGAATTTGCCATCAAATAGCTCCATCTTGGACATATTGGGTAAAGCTTGCTTGGATGCCATCATAAAATGCTTTAAGATTGTTAGAAAATTGCAGCAAACAAGCAAGAGTATTATCAAACAAAGCCGAGACGAGTCTCAAGATGACTCTGTCCTTAAAGCAATTTAGCTTCTACCAAATGAGCAAGGTAGACAACAAGACTAATGTTTCCCAAGATATAACGGCTTTCTTCTTGTCCATTGCTCTAGGAGAAGAAGATTGAACTTGTTGCAGAAGTGAAAGACAAAGGAGAGTAGGAGAGAAAGAATGCTGAGAATTTTCTTAAGAGTTTGCAAGATTGTAGTGCGATTGTTCAAGATACCAAGGTCTACTATATGTAGACCTTGATGTGTGTTAAAAAGTTACTTTTAAAACTTGTCTCTGCCTGGTTTTCAACCTCCAATGTCAGTTGTTTACCGTTCATAGGTGAAGTGAGATGATCATTGGACCAAAAGCTGCAATTCAAAGTGAAAAGTTCTGTCCGTTGGCACATCGATCGATCGAAGTCCTTCAAGACACTCAACTTTATTCCAGCTTTCACTTGATTCGATTCAGACAAACATAGATCGATCCAAGTGACATATTTCAAGTTTAAAGTGTTCCAAACTTCAACTCAACTTCCCAAACAACCTCATACATGTTCTATATAAGTTTGGAAGCACACGATGAAGTACTTTAACGTACTTTTCCAACAAAAAGAGCATGCTAAGAAATACCTTCAAACTCGAACATAAGGACATTCACTCCTCCAGAGATACAAAAGTTGCTAAACACAAATAAAGGTATACATAGCCTAGGGTTATGATGTTCATAAGGTCGTCCACAGACTCAGTCAACTGATAACCCAAGTATAGTCGCACTACAGCCTCCTGCACAAAGTGTAGGGTAAGGCTGCTTACATCAGATCGTGAAAGCAGTCTGACCCCTCTCCGAACCCTGCGCAAATGCGGGAGCCTAGTGTATTGAGAACACCCTTTATATTTTTTTCAGCTTGCTAGCCTTGGTATGTTAGGAAATGAAATTTAAAGGAGCAAGCAAACATATACAAACTACATTGACCAATTATACGTTCATTCCTGGAGTGGAAGCACAAACCAGCCAACAGCAGTGTTAATGATAGACGGCACATTTCCAAAATGAAATGCATTTGCCTGGAAAACACATGATTGTTCAATTACCTGACAGAAGAGATGAACATATTAGTGAAATCACCTGGGAAAAAAATCCGTAATGATCAGAAGAGACGATAAATCTGTAAGACATGCAAGATCTAGGCGTAATCAAGTACTTTGAGCATGATTCAGCAGCATCTCATTCTGTTCATTCCTAACATAGATCCACCTTTGAAATGTATTATCATTTGTTTCATTTATAGCAGGACTTATGTGAAAACCATGCTAATTCTTTTTGAATTTTTTTTTAAAAAAATGCGAACTAGCATATTCACATGCTTACAGCACAAGGTTCTCTGTGTTAACCGTGTTTATTCTAGATTACAGAGAAATCCAAAAGAAAAGGTTCTGATTCAACAATATTGCTAATCTCAGTGTGAGTATATTTTTTTTGGAAATATCGTACACTGGACTCGATGGCTCTCTAAAGTACAACCTTACATACTATGCTTCATGGAGAAAAGATCTTTTTAATGTCCTCAAAGAAAGCAGAGTTGATTATGCTTTGAAAGATCCTACACCCATTGAGCTTAACAATACTCCTTCGGAAGCTGACTCAGAGAGTTTAAAGAAAGGGTTATGAACCCCTCACCTCACCCGCCACCGTTCGACACGTGGCAGCAGGAGCGGGTGGTGAGACTAGATAAGGTCACCCTCATCTAGCTTCACCATCCATCCCTGCTGCCACGTGTCACGCGGTGACGCGTGGGGTGAGGAGAAAATGGGTGAGGTGATCTCATCCCTTAAATAAATGGCCAGCAGATGATCTCACTTGTCGCCATCTTATCCTTGGAATAATGCAAAACGATTTTTTCCTCAGTTTCGTGTTTCCATTTCTAATAGAATCAAGGACACACTTTTTTTTTGATTTTGGAATATGATGTAATAAAGCAAAATGACCCACTAAATTATATGGGATTCTTATATTGGAAAGTAGGAGTTGATCGACATAGCTTAACACGTCATTATGGGTCATCGGGAAACAACCTCTATGTGTTTCTAATGCATGAGTATGGTTGCGTACATTCGACCTCTCATACCCTGCCATAAGTCGGAGCCTCTAAGCCAATGAGGTAATGTTGTTGTGGTTGATTTTTTCCTCAGTTTTCATGACTATCCTACTGCAAAGGCTACCTTGTAGGCTATTGATCAATGCTTCAACTATTCTTCCCCTGCTCAGAAATTGTATCTGCTCAAAAAGTATTTAGATCGCCATATGGTGGAGGATACCCTAATTATAGATCATATTGGAAAGATGGATTCTGGTAGGAAAGCTGAGAATGTCTGGCCTAAATATTCCTGAAGAGATGCAGTACATGGCAGACTACTCTGGAACCAGTGAAGATGCAAATCACAACAATGGAAGATTTTAGCATTGACCATGTGAGGAGGAAGGTTAAGGAGATGGGACACTTGAGAGAACTATTGGTGAAAGAAGGCGTGATGCGTGTTTAGCGGAATCACATGTTCCTAAAGACCTCTTGATAACAAGAAATTAAATGACTCACAAACAACACGAAGAACACACGAAGAACATGAAGAAATCAAAGAGAAAGGCAAAGACTCGTGTTAGCCCAATTGTATGAACGTAGCTTCGCAATGAACCTTGTTAGACCCGATGTTTATCCACATTGAGAAACCCTTACATGATCAACAATCTTCGAACCAAGAACCTTGGTAGAATCGTTGAAAAGTTTCTCAATTCAGACCATAATTCCTACTCAAAGAATCAATTTAATTAAAAAGACCGAAGCTTGAGTAAACAAACTTTAAAGAAATCGCACACAACTGAGTTGGTGAGCAAAAGCGCAATTTTTTTCAACTTTTATTCTTGAAACGGGTGTTGAAATTAATGTATAAGAAGACCTATTTATAGGTTGAAAATAAATCCTAATCTAGACGGGAAAAGCAAGAATTTAATTTACCAAAACTCTCAAAACTTATCCCACAAGACAAGGAATCCTCATATCTCCCAACAAACACACCTAAAATAATTTTTTAAAAAAACATAAATTCGTTCAAAAATAGGTTGTATAGCCATTGGCCTCAATATGGCTATAAATATGTCTAATTACAACTTAAAAATTCTATAAAAAAAAAACATGCCAACAAATTTTGTTCGGCCCAGCCCTCTTCCTATCCTCTTGTTAGGATTTTTGATGGCGCATCATTCCTTCCTTTTCAAAAGGATTCGTCTTTGAATCTAAATCTATACTATAAAGAGATAATTCCGTCACAAATATGTTTGGAACATAAAAAGAAATCATGAAACTAAGTTACTTAAACGAAGATAGTTTACCCTCAATCCCACCAGGATCAAATATAAATATGATAAAGAATATGACTATTAAGGTTGAAAGAAACTGAAACTTAAAGCATAAACTTCCTTTTAAATCCAATATTTCCATAAACTCATTTTGTCTCATTTTAACATTTTTTTGGATGCATCAAGGTCTGCACCATCATGCACAAAATATGGCAACGCATTGCATGACATTAAATATTTTGTGGAACTAGGATTCAGCACTTGTAAATCGTGTTTCCAACACAAATCATGAAGCACGAAAGTTTCTAGACTACTTTGAGCGTTTTTATCTAAAGAATTATCTCATTTACAAGTTACATCAATTTGAAGACACGTCACATATGTTATGGAACTTGGAAAATAAATCACACTTCTGAATTCATGTCATCACTTGACGTGTTGGAAGCATATGATAAGCATGCGTAGAAATGACATCACACAAAATTTGATCTTTGTGAGCACCAATAGAGGATGATACCAAAACTTGCTTAGACACATTCACTTCACCACAATCATTCAACCATATTAATTTATAAGGATGGAGGTGATCAATCATTGACAATGAAAGCTTTCTTAATAGAGAATTAGTAGAAAAAGTAATACAACTACCACCATCAATAATCATAATGCATATTTTGTCATTTTTTTTGCAATGAATGTCAAATATGTTTTCTCTTTTCTTTTTATTTTCATCAACTTTAGGTTGAGGTTTAAGAGGACACTTAGTAAAAAAGAGATATCTGATTTTGTTCCTCATTATCTTCCACATATTATGCATCATTTTTGTCATCTTCATCGTGCAAGTTATCAAATTCACATTCCATCTCGTCCTCGCTTTCATTATTTGACACATATCCTCCCCTAGCATCTAGATACATGGCACGTCTATTTGGGCATTGGGATGATGTATGACCTCTTCTTTGACATTTAAAACAAACATATTTTTACTTGGAAAAATAGAGTTAGTAAACATACTTTTTGAGAGCACTTTCTCCTCCATCTTAACTTTTCCTTTGTCTATAGGCGGGGCTAGTTAGATTGACCGAGAGGGGGCTCCCTGAAGCCTTCCAAAGCTTGCTTAATTTGTATTCCTTTAGAAGCGATTTGATGAATTTTGGTTGAAATTTCTAGGCTGCATGCTTATCTTCTTTATTTAGTGTTTGATCATTTCCACCATGTGCACTATGAACTCCAAATCAGCATAAGATTAGAGCTTGATTTGATTTGCTATTTCCCTGTTTAAACCATTCAAAAATCAAAACATGGTGACTCAGGCTCTTCTTGCACATTCGCTCTAATCATTGTTATTTAAAATTCTTTGCAGTACTCATCAACACATCTGTTTACTTGAGTTAAAGTTTGTAATTTTTGAAACAATGATCTATTATAATGAGATGGAATGAATCTTTTGCACATAAGATGTTTCATTTATTCCCATGTATTTATTCTTCTCTCTTGTGTTATAATCTAACCTTTTGAATTTAATCCCACCATACCAAGGACATAATCAACAAATTTAATAGCAGCAGAAGGGACCATGTTTCATTCAGAAAAGGAATGACACAAGTGGATGAGGGCTACCTTGCGTTATTGCACCAAATAAGCTTCTGGATCACTCTTGCCATGAAATAGAGGAATTATCAACCTTATCTTACTAAATTCACTCTCGTCATCATTTTGAATTGGTCTTGGGTTTCCGCGCGATTGGTATGTCATCTCTTATTCCAAATTCGTCCTCATTATCATCATCCTCTTCTCCAATGAATTCTAACCGCTCACAGATGTTGTGTTCTTTTAGGTGCAGTGTCTCTTGATCTTGAAAACGAATTACGACTCCGTATTTTGTATTTTGTTGTAGATGTATTTGAATTTTTATTCAAAATTTAGGTGATTTAAAAACTAAAAAACAAAACCAAATTTAAATCAAACTCAAACAATTTGATAACTAATTTGGTTAAAACAATTTTGTTTTAAAATGTTCTAAAACCGCACCAAACCGCTTACTCTATTGTCTAATTCTTTCTCCATTTTCCCTCTTTCACGAAAGCCAACGAAAGCCATCACTGAAGAATAGAATTTACAGAACTTTATTTCCTTCGCTACATTTCTCACGACACTCTCCGCCGTCGATCCACCTGTTCTAATCCTTGTCCAGTTCTCCAAATTATTGCTCACGAATTTTTCGCCCAAACAGAAGAGCAATCGCACTCTGTTCCTCTCGTCTTTTTTTCTCTTTTGTATATTGTAATTAATTGATTATTTCAACTGATTTTCCTGTTTTTTTTTCGGGGGTTTCATTGCGATTCGATTCTTAGTTTCTTGAACTGTGTTCTTCGATTTTGGACCGATATACGCGGTCGGAGAGCAGCTGGCCTGCCTGGACTGTCAAGATGAATAATAATCAGAAGAAGAAGAACTTTCACATAGAAGCGTTTAAGCACAAGGTTGTTGTCGATCCAAAATATGCTGAGAAGACTTGGAAGATTTTGGAGCACGCTATTAACGAGATTTACAGCCACAACGCCAGTGGCCTCAGCTTCGAGGAGCTTTATAGGTTAAAGTTTTTCTCAATTTTGTTGTCTTTGTTTTTTTTTTCCTTTGGCAGTATGACTGTTATTGCTTAATTAACTTGGCGAAAGTTTGGCTGCAAATTTGTTATATGTCTGATGCGTTGGTGGTGTTGCACTAAACTATTATTTGTTACTGTCAATTGTCAATATCTTTGAGAGGCTTGTACACTTTGGACGACTCCATCTGTTAGGTGTTTGGTGAAGTTGATCATTTTTCATTCTTGTACCATTCTTTGTGTACACTGCTTGACAGAAAGAGAATTCACGAAGTGAATTTTACTGAATAAATATTTGGCCTTTTCAAGTTTAGTTGTTCCTCCTGAAATCTTTCACTTTGCTTGTCTTTGTAATATTCACTACTGTGGGTAAATGTGCATTTACATAATTTGTGCGTCTTTTCAATAAATGCCTACCTAAGACGACTAAAGTGACGTACTTACGGTTTCGCCATTTTGCATTTTTCTTTAGATAACAAAGGTTTAAAGAGAAGAATTTCTATTATTTTAGATGTAGTACAGTATTTGTTATCTCAGAAAGAGCGAGTTTCATACTGATATCGTGGAACGTGACCACTTCTTGCTTGAGAAGGATGTTGTTATTTAAAGCACGTCATCATTGTTTGTGGGGAGAGTTAATGGTGCTGCATCGACCGCCTTCTGTGTTCATGTGTGTATGGTTCATGTGCATCTGAACAGTGACTGACACAATTGTTATCCTGTTAAAGTGAAGTTATAACGAGAAAGGAAGTAAATTTTCTTCCCTTTTTCCTGCTTTTTTACTGGAGCAAGTGGGCGCGGAGGGATTTGGTATATTATCAAGGTGTTGGGTATCCGTCTTGCTATAAATTGTGACAGTGAGTGCCATATCGGTGTTATTATGGAAGATGCATTGAATTATTGCTATATTTCTAAGATCTTCTGTTTTTAAAATCAAAGAACAGCGAAAAGCAGAAGCTTTGTGATGCATGGTTTTGTCTGATGACATCAAAGTATATCGTTATGTCTTCTATATATTCACAACCATACCTTTGTTGGCTGCCACTATTCCTTTCTGCCCAGAATGTTCAAGTTTCTCCGCTCGGGCATAATTCGTTTATGCGAAATATTGGGATTGCTCGATCTATTGCATCTTTTCCATCTACTGTGATATATTTGTAATTGACGAAATTCAATTTTCCTGTGGACACACACACACACAGCAGAAGCGGTGGTCATTGACAAGGTCCTTGTTTTCTTGTATAGACATATCTGCATCACAGTGATGGACTATTGCTTTTTGTTAATAATCTTATAGATGTATGTAGTATTTTTCTTTGTGGAGATATGGATATAGTGTCATTGCGCATTCATTGGAGCATAAAACTGCTGATTTGCATTATATTAGTCTTCTATGCAGAAATGAATATATATTGCATTGTGGGCAGAAGTTCGATAGCTTTTGCTGTCGTTGGGATATACTGGATACGGATGATGATGATGATGTGGGCAGAAGTTAAAAAGCACTGCTTTCTGTTCTTTTGAATTTCTCAAGTTCTAGTGTAGATTAGACAAGTTATCTGTGAGCGTTCATGGTAGTAAGTTTGCCATTTCTCATGTCTTTTTGGAGTTGTGACTAGTAAGTGATATTGGATATTTACTGTTCACTACTCTTTTTATTCATTTAAAAATGATATTGTGTCTTCTTGTCCTTTAATATAGATTTTTTTAGTAATGTATAAGAGTTCATGGTAACGGATCATACATTGCTTACATCTATGCTGCAATTTCCACTAGTTATCAACTCCGTCTATGCATTGTTTAGAGATATTGCGCTTTTATTTTCATTTGGATTTTCCCTTTTCTCCTACATTCTCAGCCAGGTAGAAGTTTATGAAAAGAATTTAATATAAGTTGTGTCCGATTATGCATTCAAAAATAAATGCTAAAAATTTTAGCCTCTGTTAGTGTGTAATTCTTTTTAAACCAAAAGGTTGACAATTCTTTCACCTTAAGGCACCGCTTAGTAGAATTGTTGACCATGACTTGAGGCCAACGACATGAAATGAGTGGAGTTCTCTGTCTTCTCTCTCTTTTATTATGAGCTGACAATTTGCCAGTTTACCATATGTTCTTAGTCTTATGATAGATCGTATTTCCTGAACTCTGAAAACTGGTGCTGCATGGGTGATCCACTTTGCGTAGCTATCTTTTCGGTGGTGTTTAAGGTGGCTGCCAACTGAGTTTCATCTAGATGTTCATTAGAGTAGAATTTTGGAGGATGAGTCTTCTGATTGCAGAGGTGAAAGAAGACGTTTAACTTTCTGCTGAAGGATAGCTGGAATGTAACAAAAACAATGCTCCATGTAAATAAGAATCCCTCAACACTTTAGCGGCTCAGAAGAAAGGACCTTTATACACACCTATATGAATCTATATGCGTAGACATGCATACGTTTGCAGAGAGTAAATCTCTGATTTTTGCATGTCAACTTTTGTTTTTCATTATGTGGTCGCAGGAGTAACAGTGTGATGGTTGCTTTGTGGTAGAAATTATATGGTGGTCAAGAAATTAGATTTGACAATGAGTAAGGACAAGTCTTTTGGTCTGAGCCTTTATAGTCAGTTTCCATAGTGAATTTATGTGTTCTTTCTGGACGGGAAACATAGGATGTTTTAATAATTCTTCATACCTAATATGCTTTAATTTTGTGTCCCAATAAACTCTTATTTTTCTCATACATTTTGGCCCTTATGGTTCGCTTATAATGTGAGTGTTTAGTTTCTTTTTCATTGCTTTGGATCAATTTCTTCCTCCACTCCATTACTGTACCTTTTCATGTTGATAAAATATGCTATTGATTCCTTGATACTATTTTCCCTTCTTGCCCAGAAATGCTTACAATATGGTGTTGCATAAATATGGAGAGAAACTGTACTCAGGACTTGTATCGACCATGGAAAGTCACCTGCAAGATATGGCAAAATCCATAGGAGATGCCCAAGGAGGCTTATTCTTGGAAGAGCTTAACAGGAAATGGTCTGATCATAATAAAGCATTGCAGATGATTCGTGATATATTGATGTACATGGATAGAACTTTCATACCTAGTACTCGTAAAACACCTGTTTATGAGCTTGGGCTGAATCTTTGGCGGGACAATGTAATACATTCTAGCAGAATCCAGATAAGGCTCCTTAATACACTTCTTGATCTCATACTGAGAGAAAGGACTGGTGAGGTTATTAATAGGGGACTGATGAGAAATATAATCAAGATGTTGATGGAGTTAGGACCTTCAGTATATCAGGAAGACTTTGAGACATCTTTCCTTTCAGTTTCAGCAGATTTCTACCGAGCGGAGTCACAAGAATTCATTGAGTCGTGCGATTGTGGTGACTATTTACAGAAGGCTGAGAAGCGTTTAAATGAAGAAATTGAGAGAATCTCACAGTACTTGGATGAGAAAACTGAAACTAAGATTACTAATGTTGTGGAAAAGGAGATGATTGCGAATCATATGACTCGATTAGTTCATATGGAGAATTCAGGCTTGGTTTACATGCTCACTGGCGATAAATATGAAGACTTGGGGAGAATGTACAACTTGTTTCGTCGAGTCCCTGATGGTCTGCAGACAATAAAAGATGTTATGACTTCTCATTTGAGGGATACTGGTAAACAGCTTGTTACTGATCCTGAGAAATTGAAGGACCCAGTAGAGTTTGTCCAGTGTCTTCTGAATAAAAAAGATAAGTATGACAAGATCATAAGTTTGTCATTCAACAATGATAAAACATTCCAGAATGCCTTGAACTCGTCTTTTGAATATTTCATAAATCTTAACCCTCGTTCTCCTGAATTCATATCGTTGTTTGTGGATGAGAAACTGCGCAAAAGTCTAAAAGGAGGTAGTGAGGAAGATGTTGAGGTTATCCTAGACAAGGTGATGATGCTTTTCCGCTATTTGCAGGAGAAGGATGTGTTTGAAAAGTATTATAAGCAGCATTTAGCAAAACGACTCCTTGGGGGGAAAACAGTTTCGGAGGAGTCTGAGAGAAGTCTGATTGTAAAGTTGAAGACTGAATGTGGATACCAATTCACGTCTAAGCTGGAGGGAATGTTTACTGACATGAAAACGTCTCAGGATACGATGCAAGGATTTTTATGGAAACTGTGGTCCAGAGT
>AP025067.1:29183208-29218976 GCA_036186865.1 Eustoma russellianum | reverse complement strand
GATATTCTTGAATAAAGGACCTGTAAAAATATCCACGTTTCAGAAATCAATTGCAATAGGAAACATTATTTGCATAAGAAAAGAAAGCTTATTTCTTTGACCGGCATGATAAAGAAATACCTACTACAATCACTGGCCACATGTCATGACCTCTCTTTACCCGCCAAGATTTCTTTATGGTTCTACAACTGGAAAGCTGACATGGAATTTAAACAAAAAAAAATGAACAAAATTGATCCAGTAAGCAATCCAGAAACACAGAGTCCAATTAGCAACATACTTAATTTTATAAAGAACTTTCGAGCTTCAGCTGTCTTTCTGTTTATCTCAATATTAAATGAAAAACCCCAAATAACGGAGAAAACAGAACATAATAGAGATTATGACATTTCAAGTAGTAAAGACAAGGTATAGAGCCAAAAGCTGTGGAGGAAGAATCCAGAAAATGTAAACAGACAATAAAGTCAACTGTGGGATATCACTTAAAAGGCAAAATTAATTATCAAAATACTCAGAACCAGCAATATCTTCATACAAACCATCAGAAATTGAACAACTTCAAGAGTTTAATAAGCACCCTAAGCTTAAATAGGAAAGAAAGTTACTTTTACGGGATACCAATCAATGAAGCAGCTGAACGACAAAAAAAGAAAAAAAGGAACCGCAGCTGAAATTGAAGATTTGATTATATGGAAAAACGCATAGGTGCTTACCAAAGCTCACAAGTAAAGTGGAGGAGTGAAGAAATAGGGGGAAAGCAGTTCACGTCTGGGAATGTGGACGCCAATAAGAACCCTAATTTAATGGAGAAAGTGCAATTATTTTGAAGTGGAACATTTTATCTCTGCCCCCATCGTATTCCGTAGACGTAGAATTTGGACCTCGGTCAGAGTATCTTTGACCAATTTTATGTAACGTCAAATCAGAATAAAGTATTTACATTATTTTTGCAGTTTCAATAGTAACGTCGTATCCCGAGTAAATAATACAATATATACATGTTATGAAAAGATACAAATGTTTTTTATCAAACAAAATATGAGAAACCACTAAACTAATTGTCGGATATTTTTTTGCCCATTTTAGCTAGGTAAAAAGTAATTTTCAGTGCATTAGACTTCTGTGTTCATACAAGATCCAAAAAAACCAAATCATTTTGCAATATGAGATACACGTAATATTATTCTATATTTTACTCGGAGTGAATTATAACCGAAATCTCAACAATAGACACTACCTTATAGCCTACCTTTTCTTTTTATTTCATTTGTTATGGCAAAAGATGGTCTGTTCTTTTATGATCCAAAAAGATGGTCTATTTTATTCACATATGTTTTTACAGGAGAGTGAGCCAAATCCTGGATCTCTAGTTATTCAACTGATCATTGACATTTGCATGTTCGTACTTACATTGTTTGGTCGTAGTCTAGGCTAAACGCAGAATTGTTTTACTTGGGATATCACTCCGTCTGAGTGTCTCCATTGTCCCAATCCCATAAAGCTTAAGGATATAAATTAGGTGAATAGCGGCCTTCTAAGTTGGCAGACTGCATACGAAGACCCATGTAAGGTGTTCCTTACAAATTAACAGAATTGGAGCTAATAGATGGAATATTCACCTTGTCTTTCATTGATTCAATCATCAACATAAGTATACAACATATTTCTTATAATCATGCTAATCTTATCTCCTATCATTACGACACAATTATGGAGAGAGTATTACATATTTGGTATATGATATATATGATGCAATTTATGATATACAATGAATGCTATAATAAACATAGAATATATGCATTGATGGCATCAATGAGTGTACATGGTCCGGCCCGGCCGGTTTTTGCGTATATTGCCAACCAAACCGTTTTTAACGGTTTTGAAAATAAGAAACCGGAACCGGACCCAAACCGGTCAAAAAACTGTTTGACCGGCCCGGTTTGGTTTGGTTTGGTTCCGGGTTTTTCCGGTTTCAAATATGCCGACTGGAAATTGCACCCCAAAACTGGATTGCACCCCAAAAATGGTCTATAAACAACTCAATTTACTTATAGAAAAAACAAACACATTTATCATCTACTGGGGGGAGTTCTTATAGTTAAAACTTAAAAGGTCTAAAAGATGATGAATCCAAGTACCTGACCTAATTTCTGTTCAAAGCAGAACTACAGCAACTTTGGCAACATTGCTAACTTCTTCTCCAACTAAAGAAATAACCTCTCCAGGAATATTGTCTTGTGCCAGTTGATGTAAAATGAATGAACGAAGAATCATGGTCGGAAGAAGAAAGGATTAATGATAAAGAAAGTGGCTCAGACAACTCAAGAACTGAATTTAAATCACAAAGCATGCAGCATTTTAAGAACTTATTCAGCCTACTCAAATAAGGATCCCACTGAAACCTGCTTGTCTAACAGATTTGAAAACCCACTCCGACTAAAAAAATGACATCAACTGCATGGTAAAAGGACTCATACAGCTTTATAAGGAACTCGCAATATGCAATCCCCAGCTCGTATTGTTTCCGAAGCATATAGTGCTCTGCATTTAAGACAAGATTGGGACTCAATCAAAAAGAGGAATTCCCCAATCTAAAAACCAAACGAATAAGAAAATCACCAAACTAAAGGACACACACACACACACACTCTGAGGCACAGCAGAAGAACAAAAGCACGAAAATTCACGAAACCAAAAGGATACCTGCTTCATACCTTCCAAAAGCAGATTCTCCAACTTCAAGCACTGACGAAATCTTCATCCCTGCTTTACGCTCCAACCATTGCAAAAAATCTTCACTCTCCCCCTCGGAACAGCGCAATACCTAAGCAGTCAATTTTAACATCAGCTTATCTTATGTCACCAGTACAGAGAACTATACTATCCCTCCAAAATAACAAATCAAGACCCACCTCACTATGAACCACTGCATTCGTTGACTATAAGGAGTAAGTGAGTATCAAGTTCAACAGTCCTATCATAACAACTGGGTAAGCTGCAACCATAACAACTGGGTTGCTTGCTTTCATTGAAAAGACAAAATTGTGGTAGTCCAATTTCCGACAAATCTTGGCAAACTCAAATGCAGATTCCTCCTACTACAAAGACATGTAATCACTTTATATAGGAAGATCATGTCAAGTTAGAAATGCATTGGATATCCCATGACTGCTTACCATTCCCCTTGGTTAATCATCATAGTAGCTCATTATGCGATCTGAAAGGCTGCCATGGTTTGTACCAATTCGCATAGCTCGACCATATTTATTTTATTAAGCTGAAAATAAATAAAACACAGAGCAACATCAACCCCCTACAACTATCAAAGATTCAGTATTTCTGATGGAACAAATTTAAGGATATCTCACCATCCGTACACCACGATGTTATCTTAGTCAGAGTCCACTTCAATTCCTTCCTTTGCAATGCATGAGCTTGAACTTTCTACAAAAAATTAAAACAATAAAAGAAATCCCAAGTCATCTAGAAGATATAGTAATAACTTTGAATGAAAAACTGTGACAGTAAAAAGGATTGGATAATGGAAAATTTACCTTGGGCAATGTCTTCATACTTCTCAGCTTCATCTAAAGCTTGTAATATATCCAAATGTACAGCAGTTCCACGTATCCAATTTTGGGTACACATTAATGCTTCCACGGTTGTAGGATTAAGAGAACTCCTACAAGGATCAATAACACGGCCACTAGTGCTAAAAGCTTGTTCAGATGCAACAGTTGAGACCGGAATGGCAAATATATCCTTTGCAATGATTGAAATTACTGGGTATCTATGAACATTGGACTTCCACCATCCTAAGACATTTAAACTATCACCCTTTTCAATTCCATCACTTAAGTACATGTTCAACTCATTCTTCTTATCATCGTTGTCTTCTCCTCCCATTTCTCTTGCAGCAATTGCAAAGACGTCTTCACTTTCCAATTCCGTTAATCCTCCACATGGACTCATACTAGTATCACCCTCATTATCAATGCCAGATAACTCCCTTGAATAATGCATGAATAGTTCATTCAAATGATCTTCAATATCCAACTTCTTTCGGTCAGCTTCAAGGCCAAACATTTTTCTCAACCAAATTTCCAAACCTCTTATTTTAAACCGCAGATCAAAGACAATGGCCACAAACAATAAATGATTGATTTTGGACTAGTTTGACCAATATTTATTGTACTTTGACACTCATGCTCGTAGCCATATGAAACATACTTGAACTTGATTGAGTACTCATCTTTGCTTCTATACTCTGCTTCACTTTACACAACTCAGGTATACAAATGTTTGCAGTCACATCCAATGTGGTTGAAAGCTTTAAAGTAACATTGTAAAACAATTTCAAAAATGTCACAAAGTGCCTAGCTACTATCCAATCGTCTTTTTTAGGAGGACCAATGACTTTCCCCTTGCTCCTACCAACAACATAGTCATCATCATCCGGGGCATAATCATAGCAATCAAAGTAGTCTTGAAAGAATTTATCATTCTTATAAAGTCTATCAAATGCTTTCTCATACTTTTCAGCTCGATCTAACATCATGTAGGTTGAATTCCATCTAGTATCAACATCAAGTATGACTAAATGAGCCAAGTCAATCTTTTCTGTTTCAGCACATTTTCTGAATGCTCTCAACCTAGCAGGAGAAGATCTAGCATACTTGCATGCATTTCTCACTCTTACAATTGAAGTAAAGTGTTCTTTCAAACCATCTTTGACAACTAAATTCAATATATGTGCATGACATCGGACATGAAAGAACCTATTACCTAGCAAGACATCTTTGAACTTAAAATCTTTCAAGAGCTCCTGAATACACAAGTCATTTGACGAAGCATTATCAACTGTTATAGTCAATATCTTATCAATACCCCAAGCGTGCAAACAATCCTCCAACTTACATGCAATCATAGACCCTTTGTGACTCTCTATTGTACAAAAATTCAAGATCTTTTTCTGCAAAACCCAGTCATCATCAACATAATGAGCAGTCAAAACCATATAATTCAAATTTTGTAAAGAAGTCCAAGTATCTGTAGTCAAACACACTCTACGCCCCTTCAAGGACCTTTTAAGTTTCTTTTTCTCTTCAGTATATAACTTCATACAATCTCTAGCAACAGTAATCCGAGAAGGGACTATAAACTTTGGCTCTAACGCATTTGAATATTGTTTAAATCCTTCTCCCTCCACTATGCTAAAAGGCAGCTCATCCATTATGACCACTCTTGCCAACTTATTTCTTATATCAACCAAATCCAAATTTTTGGACTTATTTCTAGAGGTGTCACTTATCAGTGTAAAATCCGTCAACTTGCTTTGTCCTTTCTCCTTTTTCCAAGGAACTTTGGTACACTGGTTGTTTAGATGACTAAACAGATTGCTTGTCCCATTCTTACTAGGGTTAGCTGCATAGCTCTTTCCACAATAATTGCACGTTGCCCTAATAGGATCAGAACCTTTAACAATGGTGAAATGCTTCCAAGCTTCACTCCTAAACCGGTTGTTGGCTTCTTTCTCTACTACTACCTCCACCACTTGGGTTTTAACTCTCTTTTGTGGCGGACCAACTTCATCTATAGGTTTCGAAGTGACACTAGGTTGGGCAACAGACTGGACTGTTGTGGGGTCAGCGGACACATTACTTGGAATCGGATTGATGAATGGATTTGTAGCAGGTGAGTCGTCTTCAACTATTACATCCTAAAATCAAACACACAATCATTTCACACTACATCATCAACTACGCTCACATATTCAGACAAGAAAATAACTTAGTATTTTACCTTGTTCTTGTTATGCTCCGGTGTCTCCATTTTGAAGATACAAAATAGCAAACTAAAGACCTGAAGGCTCAAAGGAAACGGCCACCGGTCCACCACTGATCAAGAAAAAAAGCAAACTGTAAATAAAGCAGTTATGAATGTATACTATTTACTAGTAAATATACTTCACCAATCACCAGTTCACCTTACATCCACGAAATTAAAAAGATATTGGGAGCTTTCGTAGCTTCTTTGTGTGGATTTCTTTTGCTATTGCTATACATCAATCAACGCCATTGTCAAACATTAATGAATAGCAGCACAGAAAGCTTGACCAAATCTAAGCATGTCCAAGAATATAAGAGAATCTTCAAATGACATGTTGTAGAATTTCACTCTTGACATCACCATTATTGAAGGGTTGCTACTTTCTCTTATTAGTACAGGCAAAAAACATATCTGAGTAATGAATGCGCTTTAATTTTATGTTCTAATACAGACTAACATCGAAAATCTCACTAACAAGAATGAATATTCCTAATGCAATTGCTACTAAAGACGACGCCCACGTGAGCTTTTCAGTTATTCTGGGCATCCTTTCTTTTAATGCCTGACTACATGAACCTAGCACAACTGTGTAACTTTCCATAGCAAAAACAGTGCCAACCAGGAACATAACTAAAAATGCAGCACCAGCCAACCGAGAGGGCAAAGAGAGTGCCGGCAAAATCATCATCAGCGCATCAGGCTGCAGCCCATGCACAACTCCGGTTGCAAATGTTGCAAATCCAATCTTCTTTTTTTAAAATGTATAAATATATTTACACACTGGCTGTCAAAAGAAAAAGAAACCTACAGCACATAATTCACTTGAAAAACCTCCAGTGTCAGTCTCAGACACGAAAACAAGTGCCAAGGCTCCAAAAAATGAAAAGGACACAAACCTTCAAAACTCAAAAGGACACAAACCTCCAGTGTTATACACGAAATCCTTCTCCTGTTTTGCGTTTTCCGCCCTCCACCTCGCAGAACAAAACCCACGAAGAAAAAGTGAAAAACAAATCCAAGCCCTCAAGAACATAACAAATCCGAAGTTGAAAAATCGCGAGAAAAAAAAGATAGAGATAGAGAGAGGAAAGAAGACTAACCTGACTAGGACTCAAAGTGGTGAGGGAGTGAGGACTGCGGAGGCTGGCTGAGGACTGCGGTGGCTGGAACCTGCGGGCTGCGGCTGGAATTGGAAAACGAAAAATGGAAAACGAAAATGGGGGGGAAGGAAGGAAATGGGAATTAAGGATTTAGGGTAACTGATGAGTGATGTCTGAATTCTGTCGTTTAGGGGCTAGGGCAGAAAAGATAGAAAAGCCTAGAATCTTCTGTAGTTTTCTTTAAAATTTAAATAGGTTTTTTCTAATTTTTTCCTGAAATATTAATATATTATATATAATATTTAATATTTATTATATTAAACCGGTCCGGTCTGGTTTTACGGTTTTTAATTTTCAAAACCAAACCGTAACATACAGTCCGGTTTTTCTTTTATACTTAAACCGGTTGTAAAACCATGGTTCGGTTTTAAACGGTTTGGACCAGCCCGGTTCATTTTTTGGTCCGGTTTTCATAAATTTTGTTCACCCCTAGGCATCATAATATGGCAGCATAATCGGTGACCATTAGTGAAGCATGATCATCGGCCATTACACCCCCGCAGTCAAAACGGGAGGTTCGCGAACGTTGAGACTGACTCGAAAATCATCAAACAGAATACGTGGTAACCCATTTGTGAAAATGTCGGCAAATTGATGTCATGATGGGACATGATGAACGCGTATCTGCCCTTGGGCGATTTTTTCACGTACAAAGTGGATATCCATTTCGATGTGTTTAGTACGTTGATATTGAACCGGATTACTGGAGAGATAAACAGCACTAATATTGTCACAATAAACGAGAGTGGCTTGAGTAAGTGGACAACGAAGCTCAAGAAGTAAGTTGCGGAGCCAGCAAGATTCAGCGACAACGTTCGCCACACCTCTATATTCGGCCTCAGCGCTGGAACGGGATAAGGTTGTTTGTCGCTTAGAAGACCAAGAAATGAGATTGTCACCCAAATATATACAATAGCCAGAAGTAGAACGGCGCATGTCGGGACAACCGGCCCAATCCGCGTCAGTGTAGCATAAGAGATTCGAATGGCGAGATGGAGAGAGATGTAAGCTGAAAAGAAGTGTACCTTTGAGATATCGAAGAACCCGTTTGAGCGCGGTCATATGTATATCATGCGGCGCATGCATATGGAGACAGAGTTGTTGGACCGCGTAGGTGATATCCGAGCGTGTGAAAGTAAGATATTGAAGCGCTCCAGCAAGACTGCGGTAGAGAGTGGGGTCGACATACAAGACGCCATCATGGCGGCTTAGTTTCGCGGAGGTGTCGATAGGCGTAGAGATGGGCTTACAATTAGACATGCCCGCGCGTTCAAGAATCTCCGTAGTTTATTTACGTTGATGGAGAAATAGACCAGCAGATTGGCGGATTACCGCAATACCGAGAAAATAACTCAAAGGACCGAGATCTTTCATAGCGAATTCTGAGGCAAGAAGGTCCATGAGGCGGCGCCTTAAGGCATTAGAGGAAGTAGTGAGAATGATATCATCAACGTAAAGAAGAAGATAGGCCATGTCAGTACCGTGATGATAAATAAATAGAGAATGATCACAACGACTATGAATAAATCCAATAGAAGAGGCATAATCCGCAAAACGTTGATACCAAGCATGGGGAGCTTGTTTTAAACCATATAGAGACTTTTTGAGTAGATAAACATAGTCAGATGAGTGGGATCACGGAACCCCATTGGTTGATGCATAGAATATATGCATTGATGGCATCATAATATGGCAGCATAATCGGTGGCCATTAGTGGAGCATGATCATCGGCCATTAGGAGCAATCACCTCCTATAGACTAGCAGAAGTAGAGCACGCACACTGCGAGTTTCTCTGTCCGAGTACTAACTGCACTATGCCCTGGAGCAACATAATTGTTTTACTCTAGCATTATGTCGATCAAATATGTAACTGTAGTCTTTCTAGATCATCATACTCTCCGATTTCAAACCGAATATGAACATGTCTAATTTAAACACATGCTATTTTATTAAATTAAAAAGATCAATTTGGTTCGAACCGTTTGCAATCGTAGGTGTAGTTGTCATAGGCATTTTCGTAGATCACGTCCTCAATCTATAGCGAGAGTAGTTAATCCAATAAAATGTCTTGGTAGTCTTCATAGGTAAATATTTTTTTGGTTCGAGAATAAGAATAGAATTTCTAAGGGTTCAATAAAATAACATCCATGGAGGGAAAATATCAAGTAACCACGAATTATGTTTTTAGTTTTCTAATCAAAGCAACATATGGAATAAGTTAAACATTTCTATTTTTTTCAGTAACGAAGTTGGATAGCCATTTAGATCGAAGGATGATTTGGATAAGAGATATATGAAATTTGTTACTGTAAACCTGCGAGAATGAACAATGTTAAAAGAAAATGGCGAAGCTAAGTCGTCCTTTAGATCGAAAGATGATCAAAATAAGAGATATATGAAATTTGTTGCTCTAAATCTACAAGAATCAACAATGTTAGAAGCCCTGAACTTGTACTCCAGAGAAAGTCCTTCAACGATAAATCATTTGTGAGTTGTTTTATATTTACCTTAGAGAAACATTTGTCTTTGTACGAATATTGATGGTTTGAGAAGAATGTTCTCTATGTGATGTCTGAATGTATTCGAACATGCCTTATGTATGGCAGCGTTAATTCTTTTTGTACACTTTGACTCACCAATGCATGTTTGGAACCACGTTAAGTGTCTTGTCCCACTTGTGCATGTTAGCCGTATGTCGGTGAGTTGGTGCCATGTGTTGCGGTGTATGGTGAAGCTGCTTACATGGCAGAGATTGTCTTGGCCGAGCTAAGGTGGTTTGACTTGAAAGGTTCTGTGAGTGTTTGACCGGGCTGACAGCTGTGACTGACATGATTGTGGTGTCGACGTGGAATGGGCGTTTTGTGTCTCTTGAACGACGTCGATCTGGCTATGTATTCAGGTTCAAGCATATGTCCCCCATCGTGAGTGACCCGCGCTTTTGTGGGGGTTAGTTAACTCTAAAATACTGACTTGGTTACATTTGTTGATTTCTGGAACATGTTGGTTTCACCTCACCACCACCCAAGTTTCCCACCTCATAGCCATAAACAATTTTGTTTCTCCACCTTCACTCTTAGAAGGCCGTTTCCAAACATTTGAGTCTCTTATTATTTATTTTTCAAGATCAGAGAGTATGCAAGCAAATTGGTGGTCATGTTGAATTTTATGGTCTGGGAATAGATTGATTTTTTTTATTGTTTATGCAGGTATTTAGAGACTCTAAAGTATTCGAAAAAGACTATAAAATTGCATAGTGTGTAATTGGACATGGGAGGTGAGTGTTTTATTGATGATTAAATATGAATCACATATTATTATTGTCCTTCCTTCATTTAGATGCAAAAATCCACAGATGTCCCTTTTTAAAATAATACGGGACAAAGGGCTGCGATCTCTAGAGAGTGAGCTAAGCCCAAAAATACGTCTTGAGTTTGAATTGCAAGTTGTAACTCGCTTGCATGAGCTGGAATCGTTATTAATCGCCGTTCAGCTATACAGCGGGACCTCCTAAAAAGTGAAAACTATCATTCTAACCCGTCTTAGGAGATTTCATGTACAAACACAGAGTTTATGACTAACTGATATTGCCTATTATTATTTAGCTATTGTTTTTTAATTTTTTTTCTTGACTTATTCAACTGTTATGATAAAAAAAATAGAAATCACGTGCGATTTGATAGAAGAATCTAGTCGTTCGTAGCCTATTTCGCATTCTCAAATTCGTTGCATTTAGCAGCACTCTTAAAACAAACATTATTTTCCGATGCCATATCACTCCATGGCGAAGAGTACTGAGGAGGCAGACCAATTCCAGCACAGTGTCAAAAAAAACGACCGGCTGAAAGTGAACATATTCCATCAAACGGTGAACTATGGAAAGAGGGTCGCATATTTGATGATCTTCTTCGCCAGCCATCCCTAAGTGCATTGAAATATTATGATGGCGAAGGCGAAGATACTGATAGTGAGGTTGACGCTATAATTCCTTTCACTAAAGACTATGCTGAACATTTGGAGGAAAACATACCAGGGCGAGTAATCCTGGATATACCAGATGAGGAATGTAAACAACTATGGTTACCATGCAAAGAGCACTGTTAGTAAAGTTGTTGGGGTTGTCCATCTCCTACCGTGTATCATCGCAATGTTTAACAGATATATGGGCTAAGAACGGGACACTTGATATCATCGATCTTGGTGATGGATATTTTGTGGAATGTTTTATTACTAAAGATGATTATAATTTTGCATTGGAGAATGGTCCATGGACTATTCAAGGACACTATCTCATAGTCTCCAAATTTCGCCCAGGCTTCCTCACCTTTGAGCACAATCTCTCATCCACATTTGTATGGATACGCATCCCTCGCATGCCTCTTGAATATTTTAGTGAGAAAGTCCTCATGTGGATTGGGGATCGTATAGGCACGACCATCAAAATTGATGATCATACAATGAACATTTCACGTGGGAAATATGCCCGGGTTTGTGTTGAGCTCGATCTCGAAAAGCCCTTGATATCTACGATTATCCTAATGGTCAACCCTTTAAAGTTGAATATGAATGTCTTCATCAAATATGTTTCTTGTGTGGTAAATATGGACACCACCAGGATGAATGCTCCCAACGTCCTTTGGCAGGGAAGGATGAGCTTATATGCCCACAGAAGCTGCAGGAACCTGTAGAGAAAAAGGGGTTTGAGTGATTTTCAAATACATGATTTAAATGTGCACAAAAACGAACATAGCATAAACGTGCATGATATATATATACATGTATGCATCATACATTGCTATTACTTGCCTTATTTATCTTATATATAATGTTGCCGTACTAACGAGCCATGAAGCGTTAAAGCTTACATCATATGGCAAACATTTATTGTGCTTATACTATTTTCAGGTGCCACCATTAATGAACTAAACTAGTTCATTAAGTGAAGTACTTAGTTTAATAAATTAAGTAGTTCATTAGAGGAAGCCACATTTGGAAAAGGCACAAAGGCAACAAATATAAGGAAAGAAAGTTTTCTCCTCCTCCCATCCTTAATTACACACGCCACATATACATATATTATATATATTTTCAGATTTTTTGAAAAAGGCACATACACATGTATTCCAACGTACTACCGACACGTTATATATTTTACGTACGTACGTTAACGTCACACCACTATACTTAACTCATATTTATGAGTATATTCAGGTCTTATGTCATATGATATAAGATATGGTGATGACAAATTAAATACGACACGATAAAATGTTCTAAACCAAAATTTGTCGTATCGGACGAATACCGAAACTTCGCCAACGTGTCACGTACTTGCCATAAATAAATGGCCAGCCCATATACATCAAAATGTGATGTAAATTTCGTGCACATGACATAATAATCAGCCAAAAATACTTTCCATGTTGGCACACACAAATTACTCCACATTAAGGCCAAAATGTGAAGATTCCAAGTTTAATTTTGACACATGCTAATGGTACCACTTTAAACCAGCCAAGTGCTGAGATTTAAAGTATATATTATATATATTATGTATAAAATAATATATATAACATGTGCAAAAGTTGGAATTTAAATTAGAGAAAAATCGGGTAATCGATAAATATTGAAAATTCGGTTTTCTACGCACATAACATGAAACGTTTTTCTTGTACATCATGTGACACGTATCTAGACACTTTTTACATATGATATACATCTTAAAGTGTTCTAGAAAATTAAATTAATGGCTGATTGGAATATTACATGTGTGTATTATTAAATGTGTACTATTTTACAAAGTTAGCAAAAATAAATTTCAGCACATGTATACATATCATATAACGTCACATACAGCTGATTTGGAGCACATGTGGAGCTTTGTTGGCATATTGATTGGTCAAGGATCAATCATACATTGTTGGTGAATTGAATAGAAAAGCTACAAATGGTAAGAATTCAACATATATCTCTCTTATGTCACATGCTGAAAATTTCAGCATACTAAACTTAAGCTGGCCGATTTTTAGGTCTTTAATGTGACATATTTTGTCATCTTTTATTAGGTGATTGATTAGAAGAAGATATGGTAAGGTTTTGAATAATATTTAAATAAATAAATGGTGATATTTCACATATCACACATGCTGAAAATTTTTCAGCATGTGTACATGGTGTGGCCGAATGTTAGTGCTTATTTGTGTCCAAGTTCATCTCTTAATTGGTAGCAATACTTACCATATATTGTTGATTCATTTTTATGATGAAAATTTAAAGAAAAATGGTAATGATTTGAACTTTATCCCCATGATGCACATGCTGAATTTTCAGCATGGCAACAGTGCTATTATGGCCGATTTTGTCACTTGATATGGAAGGATTTTTTAGTCTTGCAATTTATGATGTAATTCTTGTTTTATGGAATGATTTTATGATTGATTTTTGGCACATGGTAAAGTGTATATCTCAGATTTTTTCCATGTCATCATGATGACAATATTGAACCAATAAGGAGGTGTCAAGTAAGCGAAGACTAAATGATCATCTAATAAGAAGATGCCAAGTAAGCAAGGCCTTATCACAATGATGTCTTACACTCTCTCAAGGACTTAAAAGATAATTTTCAAGAGGGGGAGAGCATACAAGGGGACGGCCTGCACCATTAAAAAGGAAAAGAAGAGAGCAAACAAAACACGGCCAAGCATTGCAAAATCAAAGTGATCAAAAGCCTAGTTCTTCTTCTCCTACATCTTCTTTCTTTCTCTCTTCTCGTAAAGCCTATTGTTTTCATATCTTTCAATCTTGAATAGGCTTGAGATAAACCACCATTCATTATACATCTTTGTAAAAGAATGATCAAGGTGTGATCAATCTTCATTCCTACGAGGTGGTAGTGTTCGTGTGAATTGTACTAACAATACAAGGTTTGTAAAGGGTTGGAGTTAAGGTGTAACTCTATCAACCCTGCGGTAAGATATACTGCGTGTGTGTGATTAGTGTGAACAAGGAAGGTGTTCCTTGAAGACTGGAGTAGGTTGTTTATAACCGAACCAGTATAAAATTCTTGGTGCAATTTACTTTCTGCATTTACTTTTCAGTTACTACACTGTTTATCCTTCTTGTTCGCATCCGTAAAAATAGTAAACGATTTTGAAAAATTACAAAAATTTCCATAAATATACTTACACGTTCTAGGGTTAATTTGACACAAGTTTCAACCCTTTTGGATAAGTATAAGTCAATCAAACATCAAAAGTTCTGAGACTAGTGCAGTCTGATTTTCAGACTTGTAAAGGTTGAGACTTTGATTGTAGTTGACCTACTTCCCAAAAGAATTTTCTAAAACTGTTTCAAACCATTTAAATATAGTATATAAAGAGTTAGTGGTTAAATTTTCAGAGCATTTGGACGTTCACACAAATAGGAATTAATTTTTCAAAACCATCTACCGTTTCTTGCAGATTTGCACAATCTCAGTACCAACAGTTTTTGAAGGGGTTAAAGGTTGAATTTTAATTTGAAATTTTTAGGGAACCCTCATAACATCTGAGGCTAAGTTCTCTCAAAATTTCATAATTTTTGGAGATCTCTAACCTGGTTTTAAAAACGTTTTAAAACTGGTCCTGAAAACAGAAACTGTTTTCAGAACTTGAATTCAAGTTTAAAGAAATTTTAAAAACCACATTTTCCGCACCCACTATTCAACCCCCCTTCTAGTGGTGCCTTGCAGATCCTACAGAACCAACCCTTCCAACTGATCCTTTTGGTCGATGGATGTTGGCGCGGAACAGTAGTCGTAGACGCACTGTTGTCCATAGAGAAACATATGCTGTCGACCTTGGGGCAGCCTCCTACCCCGAGCAAATACGCCCAAAAAATAAAGGTAAAGGCCCAGCTCCTCCCTTGGCCGATGCGTATAACGGCTCTCGTTTTGGTCCTATTGGAGAAAACGTGGAAGAGGGCAATATTAATCAGCCTTCCCTCGGAGTTTAATCTCCAGCATGTGAAAGATCCCGGACCTTCTCTTACATTTAACACTACGTCTAATGATCAATTGCTTAAACACAGTAAACGCAAAGCAAAAGGAATTTCAATTAAAGCGACAAATAGAGTACGAGTTCATGTTCCACGTGTTGGTTGGAAAGCTTCACAACATAAACTTCCTGATCCAGTAACCGAAGCCATTCATATGGAATATGTTGGGCATAGCAATGGCATGTTGAATTACCCTCTTTGTCCCATGGTGTAACGTCCGTTGATCAAGTTGGACCACATCCTTTCAATGATATTACAAACACTCAGCCACCCCTGCAACTGTAACAGTGTTTGGGCAACCCTCTACATAATATTCCAAAATCGCAGCTTGATCACATAACACATATGGATATTGTCGACGAAACAAAGCAACACCCACCGGACAACGTTTCTCACTCTCGGTTGGTGATTACTATTGATGACCCCTCCAACTTTGACATCCTATCTATGGATACAGGTGATGACATATCTAATGACCAAGATCTGGGCCACACACAATCAACTTAATCTTTTACTATGAATATCCTAGCTTGGAACTGTCGCGGCGCAGGTTCTAGCGCATCACTTTGAACAGTTATTTGTCTAGTACGAGATCATACCCCTAACATTTTGTTTCTGATGGAAACCCGAGTTCCTACTTCACGAGCCTGACGTATCCTTCAACAAACCACTTTACAAACACGGCCGCGGCTGAAGGGAGAGGTTTTACTGGTGGTTTGTGGTGTTTTTGGAACTCCGTTACTTCTCAAGTTCGGATATTATCATACACGGCCCAAATGATTGCTCTTGGTATTTTGGAAAATAATTCTATCTCTTGGATTCTATCTTTGGTATATGCATCCCCTACACAGGCTGTTCGTGAGACATTTCATGAATATGTTGAGGCCCTTTCACCTCTTATTAACATTCCATGGCTGCTGATAGGTGATTTTAATCAGGTAATTCGTCAAGAAGATAAGAGAGGTGGTCGGGCAGTTGGTGGTGCTGGAGAAAACCGTATGATATGTTTGATTGACCGTTGCATGCTTTCGGAGCTTGATTTCTTGGGACCTAGATTTACATGGTCGAATAGCCAGTCAGGTCGACAACACATTGAAGAAAGACTAGATCAAACGTGGTCAAATTCTATGCGGCAAGCTTGGTTCCCAGATAATTCGTTGCATCACCTTCCAAGAACCGAATCTGACCATTGTCCATTATTTCTTAAGCTTGATGCCTCTACTCGCCCAACTCATACTAACTACATCACATTTCAAGTTTCAAGCTTGCTGGCTTGACCATAAAGCTTTCGCACCTTTTATTCAATCGACTTGGAAGGATTATGATGATGATTTTTGTCGCACACTGCATGAATTCACACAAGCCATGTATACATGGAAGAAAGAGGTTTTTTGGTAATCTTGCAAACCGAAGAAGATGATGTATGGCTTGCCTTGAAGGTGTTCAGCAGGCACTTAATCAAAGATCCTCTGTATTTCTATCTCGCCTAGATAAGGAACTGCGTGAGGAATATACGGATATACTTAAACAAGAGGAATCCTTCTGACAACAAAAGAATAAACTACAGTGGTTATATGATGGGAAAAACAATAGCCGCAATTTTCACAAATTTATGGCTCTTCAACAATGTTGCAAAAACATAGATATGCTTCAAGATATGGATGGCTGCTGGACAAATAATCCGAAACGCATCGCAGAAATAATTCAACATCACTATAAAAGTCTGTTTACGTCCGATATAGGTGCAACTATGGATACATTTGATATTTCGTTTCCCCCTTTAAGCCACTCTGACCGTCGCATGCTTAACCGTCCTGTATCCCCTTCAGAGATAGAAACTGCAGTATTCCAAATGGGAGCTTATAAGGCTCTAGAACCTGACGGCTTTCCTCCTATTTTTACCAGAAAACTGGGATGTAGTTGGACATGCGGTAACAAAGTTTGTGACGTCCGCATTTCAGAAAGGCAGCTTCCCTGCTGAATTGAATAAGACCCTTGTCACCTTGATTCCTAAAGTGTCTAACCCGGAAAATGCATCCCAATTTTGTCCTATAGCACTCACAAATGTGGCGGTTAAAGTGATTTCTAAAGTCATTGCTAACCGTCTCAAGCTAGTCATTGGTAAATTAATATCTCCAACTCAATGCGCTTTCATTCCTGGATGTCAGGCAGCCTACAATATAATTATCGCTCAGGAATTAATGCATATTATGCGTAATAAGCAAGGATGTAAAGGCTATATGGCATTGAAGATCGACCTCGAAAAAGCATATGGCAAGGTACATTGGCTGTTTATCCACAGGTTACTAGTTATGGTTGGCTTTAGTTCTACGTTGGTTAATTTGATTATGTTCAGTGTCACTTCTGCTTCACTTTCACTCATATGGAATTGTACATGTCTGAAGCCTTTTTACCCACAACGAGGTATTCGTCAAAGGAATCCTTTAGGCCCTTATCTATTTCTATTATGCATGGAAGTTCTTAGCCAGAGGATTACACGTGCCGTAGCTGATGGAAGCTGGAAACCAATTCGGACGTCCCGCAGCTGACCACAAATCTCTCATCTTTTCTTTGCTGATGACTTGTTAATTTTTAGAGAGGCACAAGATCATTATGTAGCCGCCATGGAAGACATTTTACGGGAGTTTTGTCAAGTCTCAGGACAAAGCATTAGCCTGCATAAATCATTAGTGATACTCTCGAAGAACATTCGCGGACGTTTTACCCCACACTCATTCATCAACAAGGGCTATCGTTGCACAACTGACTTTGGAAACTACCTTGGAATGCCATTGACAAATGGACGGCCAGGGAGGCGCACTTATGGATTCATTGTAGATAAGGTATGCATGCATTTAAATACTTGGAAGTCTAAAACGATGTCTTTAGCTGCAAGAAGGATATTGATACAAAGTGTCTTATCTCTCATGCCCAGTTATGCCATGCAAACTACCCGGTTACCCGTTTGCCTACTTGATGAAATTGAGAAATTGTGTCGGAAGTTTTTTTGGGGAGAGATGGATGATATATGTCGACTCCATTGGTGTTCATGGCACGTGGTATGCAAGCCAAAATTCATGGGAGGTCTAGGCATTAAGAATCTTCGATTAATGAATATTGTGATGTTAGCTAAACTCGGGTGGCACATTCTTACTAAAGCAGACGCATTGTGGGCACATGTTCTTACTCATAAGTATGGCAGTCTACTAGACGATCATCGTATTAGTAATTGCTCATCCATTTGGCGGCACATTCGTAGTTCTATTTCTTAAAGCGGGTCTTGAGACATCAAACACACTCGAAGAAGACCGTTATGGGATCATCTGGAAACATTCTGGCTCAAGTAAATTCTCTGTTTCAAGCGTGTATGACTTCATTTCTACTGACCCTACACTGCCGATATCCAAAGATTGGAAATACATTTGGGCTATGAAAGGACCTTCTAGGCTTAATTTATTTCTTTGGCAAGTTTGCTAAAATGCACTCCCTACGGCCCTTGTTCTTCGTTTAAAACATATTGACTCAAATTCATGCTGCGGACTATGTGGATGTTATGACGAGACAACCCTACATGTCATCCATGATTGCTATTGGGCAAAAAACCTATGGACAACTCTCTTACGTCGTGATACTATCCAATAATTTCATCATTCGGCAAATCCATTTGATTGGGTAATCTTGAATCTCTGACATTCTTGGCAAAAGTCGAACATCAATTTAGAATGGAGATACATATTCTGGAAATGTGTGGTTAGTATATGGTATTGGCGTAACCAATTCATCCATGGATGCGTCGATTGTCTACCATCGTATGTTAATGTACATGATGAATTATTGACACGAGTAAGACTTTAAACATATGTAAATATTTCTAGATGTACCACGAATGTATATAGTGATGAGTGTTGTAGCTAGCTAATTGGTAGTATACTTTTGTACTTTTTGGACATATTGAATAAAGATCATTTCTTCATAAAAAAGCAAACATTATTTTTCTTTGTAAAGCAATGTTTTTTCAGAAAAAAATAAAAATTATTTTTAAACCTTTACCTACGCCCAACGCCCAACGCCCAACGCCCACTGCTCACTGCCCACTGCCCAATTCCCCTATTCCTCCTGCTCCTTCCCCCGGCCTCCCTTTTTCCCCTTCGTGCTGCTCCCTCCTCTCCTTTCCTTTACCCCGTCGCTTTCCTGCTCTTCGTCCCCCAGGTCATTTTCCCCCATATTTCCGGCCCCTATCTTCCTCATTGGGTACTGGAATAACTGGAACGAGTGCTCTGATCGCTCGGGAATATAGTGCTATCTTCTGCCGACTGGTGATCCCTGAAATCTTGGATCGCCCTTCCCTTACAGTGCTATCTTCTGCAGGTATAGCTTATGACACGTTTTCCTTTCTAAAGCCCATTATGCGTTTTTTTACAGTCTATTTGGTTGAATTGGATTAGTAATTATAGAAGGGTGTCGCACATATTTTTATGCTTTATTGTAAATATCCTTTAGCTTCTTAAAATATTGTAATTTGTCCTAGTAATTTATCTAATTTAGCCATGTGCGTTGGCTTCAAACTTGAATTTATATTTTGACATTGGAGGCCTAGCTAAATGGCCATGGAGTATGGCCTGAAATCTTCCGGGTTCCATTTTGGTTCCTGTTTATATTCTTGTTTATTCTGTTGCCTACAATGGAACGTGTAGTTTTTAGTGTGAAGATGTCAATTCTTGTTTACCTTGAAGATGTAATATTTGATAAATTGATTTGGGGATGCACTCACTTCTAAATTGAAACGGAAATAATATCTGATCATTAGTTTTAGGGTTGTGGTCACACACACACACACACACACATATATATATGCGTGCGTGCCTGTGTGTGGCCATTAGTTTTAGGGTTGTGGTCATATATATGTATGCATGTATATGTGTGTGTCTGTGACCAAACTTACAAAAAAATAAAATGAATAAATACATAAACAAATATGTTTGGAATAATTTATTATGGGGCTTGGAGAATAAGTGACCTGGTTTCTTGTAGGTTCCATGCTGTGTGATTGACTTTGCATGTTCATATGATTGTTTTCAATCTTAATAAAAAATTGCAGTAGGGATGTGTGAGTTATTCTATGGTATAGTTGTGAGGCAATCCCCCTCAGACTTAAGTCATTCAACTACATGGTTTGCCTCAATATTTTGCTTCAATTATTCTGAGTAAGGCTTTCTTCGCCAGGACTTTCACTTGTAACCTGTTGCATCTGAACTGGCCATCACTTGATACAACGTCAGTGGATGTGTATGACATGGACACAGAAAGTCAAAATTCCTCACTGCAGCGCCTTCAAAATGTTGAAAAGGTCAGGTGCTTAAATAAGCTAGTGATGAAACTCAGTATATTCTACTCTTATACTTATGTTTGTTTCTGCACTTTTTTTTGTGTGTTGGCAGAAAATTGTTATGGTATTGGAGTTGGCTGGAAGTGTGATGGACGAACTGGCAAACCCTAGTGGGTCAAGAAAGGAGCTTGTTAATAGTCACTGCAGTAAATTCATGCAGTCAGTGAAGGTCAAGTATCTCTGCTTCTTAAATTAACTACTCTTTGAAATGGAATAAATATTGCTTGATTGTTAAAAGAAAATGTTGAGAAGCAATAAGCTATGCTCTAAATATGCTTTTTCTTCGCAGCACTTTCTTCCCCTGAGTTTGCAATATCCTCAATTTGACTTATCAGGCTATAAGCCTCAGGATACAACTGCCCTTATTTTGTTGGTTCATATTGATTGTGCTGATATTTTGACTCTTTTGTTGCATCCTCTTCATATAACTGCTTTCGTATATGGAAAATTTATCGAGTTGACTAAAAAGCCTTGGTCTTTTGAGTGGCCATAATCTGAGGATAATTTAAGCAAATCGTTTCTTAGTTGCGTTCTCAGGTACACTGGTTATGCACTTCACAGGACAATCTGTTCTGACCCCCCACCCCCTGCCAGAACAAATTACAACCTTAGCCATTGTATGATGCAGCTTACAACCAAGCAGTATTCAGTGGATAGAAACGCACACTGCTAAACCATGGAAATGAAAACCACACTAAGAAATTGGTCGGATAAGCTAAACTGGAGGGCATGAGGCATGAACCCCACACATTATAAGGGGAGAGTCATTGTACATCTTCCTTTGGTCAATTGTGCTAACTAGTTGCTTTGGTTCTATTTTGACTTATTTGATTGCTAAGTGGCTTGTTTTTCTGGTAATCTGTTTTCGTAATTCTTCGCTTAATATTTATGGGTTTCTTTTGCTCTTTCCAAGTCATCAATTTTCTGTTGTGTGTTGTTCCTACCTTTCATATGTGGGGGCTCCTTATGTTTCCTACTGTCACAAAGTGAGATTGAAAAGGAAAAAAAAAGATTAAGTTTTAGCTGATAAGTATGTCAGTTTCATCAGTTATTGTTAAGATAAAGTCTAGGCTCAGATGTGAATATTATTCTCTTAGGAAATTGAAATTTTTTTGGGGGCTATGTTTCTACTTTACTGTGGCATATTGCACTCGTTTTCCTTTGAAAACAGAGTCATTTTTTGGGGCTTTATGTGGTAAAGTGGCAGTGGAGGTGACTAGTAAGGAATGATGATTCACTTGCTATCTGTTTGAACAGGACATTCAAGTGACTCTGCGGGAAGAAATTAAGAGTGCATGCGAGTATCGGCCATTCGAGAAGTGTGACTACGTTCCAAGAATATCAAATGAGATTTGCTGCAAGAAGCTGGAATACGTCATTGCACAGTTAGACAAGATGAAACAGTCAATAGAAGGATTTCATAGTGTTGCTTAAACTTTAAAGTCAGAATAGGTCTTCTAGCTAGGAGGATTTTACCTGAGATGATTTCATCTAATTGTTTACAATGGCAACAACCTTACTTGATGACCGTCGTTTATTGCAAGTTCCTTTGTACTTTTTGTAATACTTGTATGAGAAAGAAACATGCAAGTGACGTTATCATTGTTCCATGAAATTTTCAGTTTGATATTTCATATTCATTTGAAAAGTATAACAGCAGTCTTTTAATTCTCTGAGCACATAACTCAGCTGAAGTTTTCTAATAGGCATAATTGTGATCGGATACCACTACTGCATCTGTTTTCTGCTATAAGATTGCAGGCCTAATATTTCAGAGGTGGAGGAAGAGGAAGACAAGGAGAACTGGGCTTTGCATACATCAACTTGTATTTCTACGGAAGCAGGGGCTGCTTGAATGGAAAAATATAGCTTCCTAGTAGAATGGAGGCAAAAAAGAAGAAAAAGACGTGCATATTCAGCACCGTGCTTGGCGGTTGGTTATTCAAATTCAGCACCGTTCTTGGCGGTTGGTTATTCAAGATCAGAAATGAAGGATAGGTCTTGATTGTGTTGATATGAGAGCAGCCTTTCACAATCTATGTTGCTTGGCATTTCCATTAGGTGGATGTATTGATCATTAGTTGCTCCTAAGGCACCAAGGAGGAAAGGGAAGCTTCTTTTTTGAGACGAATTACCATTCTACTGTTTGTGGTTCAAGGAGCCACCGAGAAAAAAGACTGGAACAAAGATATTGAGCTGAAAAGAAAAGGACTCAAAATGGTAAGTTTAGCTATGTGGTGATATATCGAGGTAGTTTGGTAGTACAATTGTTTTGTGAATGCTGTTTTTAAGTGATACACCAGTAGACTTCAGATACCTTAGCATAGTGAACATGAGTATGTAACATCTGGAAAGCATGTTGTTCATGGTTGTTTGGAGGAACTCCGGGAGTGTCTCAGATATTTGTTCGCAATTAATAGCCTGGGCAAAAGAATACATGGATGCTTTACATCATGATATATCAGGACTTGGCTCGCAGCCATAGAACTAAAGATGGTTTGCTCCGTAGCAGGATATGTCAAATGTAACATGGATGCATCTATTCAGAATGAAGGTGCTGCCATCAGCATTATCTTCAGGATAGCGTTGGTACAATCTTGCACTCTGTTTCAGTTCAGGATTGTGCAGAGAAACGTGTTGAGCTTCTTGAATTTATGTGCAGAGAAACGTGTCGAGCTTCTTGAATTTATGGCACTCAAAGAAGGACTTACAGAGGCTTTCGATTTCGGAGTCTCTCATTTTGAGTTCATGTTGAATTAGAAGAAGATTCTTTCCTTATTTTTCAGCGGATTAAAGGAGTAGACAATGATTTATTGGCATACGGAGCATTGGCAAATCAAACTATATATCTAACTTGATGGGGATGATCAAGTCTAAAGCCTAGCTCAAACTGTACATCCCTATATCACATTTCATTATGTTCTTTCTGGATTAAAAGAAAAATGTTCATTCTTTTGTTATGTACCACTACATACACATTCTGAAGTCAAAAACTCACTTTGAACAAGCAGATTGGAGAGTACAATTTAGAAGTATATGTCAGAGTATCAGGATTCCAGCTCCGGATAGAATTTTAGGACAAAGGGAGTATCATGTTGGTATCATGAGAAAAATTAACAATTCACGAACCTTGGTGGTAGGCGATGTTGCTGACTTAGCCCTGTTAGTTCAGGGTGGTTGTATGGTTGATGTGTTACTAATTCATTTTACATGAGGACGTTTTAGTGTAACAGTTTACAGCTGAATTGCTTCTTGAGTTGGCTGGCATCTTCTAAAACCAGCTAGGTTGAAGTCAGATGTATCATTGAATTCACCGGAGTCTTGTAGGCACAAGAGATCCAGCCATCCTAACATTGCAGCCAAGTTTTTTCGTTTCAAGAATTAGCAACTGGGACTGGAAACTTCAGCGAGGAGTCTCTTCTTGGAGAGGGAGGATTTGGCAAGGTTTTCAGATGGCTGCTTGCAAATTCCCAGAAGGTACCCGCTATTCTCTCTCTTAGTTATATATACTACAAAACTGAATATTGTTTAGGCACTCCATATTTTGCCTTTATTTTCCACTCTAATTCCATGTTGCTTATTTCAAATGCTGGTTGCAAGCTGTCTACTATGAATGTAAACCCCTTGGAAATAGTACAAAATATAGAAGGCTTCACAAATCTCCTGAGAAGCATTTGATGATTCTGCTCCACAGCTCATGAATTCTTCGTGAGAGTTATGCAGAAAAGACCAATTCTCAATGTCCTTACTCACTGGCAGACGTTGTTGCAGCAGACAGAGTGGATATGACATAAATAAAATGAGACCATATTCCTAACAACCCGCACCCCCCCTCCAACAGAAAAAAAAAAGAAAAATACTCAGACCAGTTGTATTACACAACTAAAATGAAGTTAAGGGCTTAGCCTCGATGAGACATGCACTAATTCTGGACCCGTTGATACCAAATTGGTAAGAAGAGTCAAATGTTTCGGGTTCAGTATATTCCATCTAATGATGCTTGAAATATGACCAAGAACTTGGAGAGTAAAAAGCTGTTTCAACGCCCAACACAGAAAACGTTTTGGATATAATGACAAAAATCATGCCTATTGCACGTCATAAATAAGATTCTCATAGAATGGATTAAGACATTGTGTTTCACATAAGAAATAAAATTTGTAATTTATTGCTATGTTCATTAGATGCCCTTACATGAAGATTGATCAAGCTACAACGGGGTTCTAGATAAGAACTTATTTACGAAACCTTCTTTTGTCAATATGCTATATTTCTGCGTCAGCTGGTGGAGTTGGAAGTTGGTGTCATGGTGATGACTTGAGGGCTTATTCGAGTAACAGGAATGCCTTGAGAAATCTTACCTGCTCTACTTTCAGTGTGTGTTTAAGTCATCATTATATTAGTGATATTTACAAATTCTTGTTTAGAATCTTGTGTATCGAAAAAAAATGAGTTTTTAGCATCTTCATTTGAATACTCAGATTCAGTTGCTTCATCATCTGATGGCGATTCATTCTCAACTCTTAGTCATCTTCTTTTTTTAATTTTTTTCCTTCTATGGCCTTTTCTTTTCCTTTTTCCTGGGATCTTTTTGGGATTATTTCATAACTCATTTTTAGATATCTGGGTTCAAAACCAATTAGAAAGGTGGTTATATTGTGGGTTGTCTGGAGTAAAGGCTAAAAGCAAAAAAGGGAAATTCGAGCGATGTTCCTGTCTTTTTCAACTTGAGAAATCTGTTTTTTGAGCTCTTAAAGTTGGGCTTCTGTATGGATAGACTCTTCTCCGTATTGGGTTTGCTTAATCAAAGATTTTATTATCTAGGCTTTCAAATTTGGTAATCAGTTTATAATAGACATTTGAGTGTTCATCTACTTTTGCATCAGTACTTCCCCAATAACTTAATCAATTTTTGTTTTCATATGAGAAAGATACTTGTTTTGTGCTCTAGCATTTTTTGATTGCCAGTTGAAGACCTCTTCTGCAATTGAAACTAGAACTGTCCTTTCAGATGAATCAACTGCTGAATCCACATAAGGTCATGGTGACTCCATCTTCTGTTTGTCTTTCCAATGGTGGAAAATCTTTGTCATGCGAAACATTATGCATGAATGAATCTTGTTGCCTAGTGAAATGATTTTGGTGGAGGAGGAAAATTTGCTGATACTATTTGTTTTCTTTTTTCCGGTAAAAATAGTCATCTTCCTCCTCCTTATCATCAGAACTCCAATCATCTTCTGAGTTTCATTCACGATCTTTGCATCCTGGATCACACTTTGAGGGATCAATGTCCCAAATGAAATGACCATTTAATTTTTAGTTTAAACCCAAGATCCATCGGGTTTGAAACTATGAATAGGAATATTATCATTATTGTCTCTTGATTTTCCAGAGTTAGGCAAACAACCTTTTCTAGATGATTCTCCTAGCAGTGCTTCATCATTGGAGTTTACTTTGAGAGGTATTTCCACGCGAAAAGTTGTTGGTGTTTTTGTTCTTGTTTGGTTCGATTATTTATCCATAGTCGCTGTAATTTAGAAGAGATTATTTGTTATTCCGATGTGCTGTAGTGGTTTTCTCCCAACATCCCCCCATCTTCTTTCCTGGTATTACTTTCAACTTTGCTGTCTCTATAACACTGAACTTATTCTTTTCAGATTTCCACATGCACGAGACAATCACTCCTTCCATCGGAATGAAACACAGGAAAAGTCCAAAGCTATTTTGGTTGTTTTGAAACGAAACAATTGACAAGCGAATTGAATGTCAGTGTTGGGATATGGAAAATTGGCGGGAACAAAGCGATTGCCGAAAGAACCACGGAGCTAAGATAATAATTGACGAAGAAGAGTTCAGATTCGGCGTGCTGAAGGATAATAGAGATAGTTCTGGCGTCTAATCGCATGTTGATGTTGTTGAGAACAGCGTCGGCCATCAGAGAGACAAATTAAAGCTGGTACATGACCGGGATGTTGGGGGGGGGGGGGGGGCACATAAACGACTTGACTTCATTTGATGCTGAGGAATTGAATGAAGAATGGTAACTGAGGCATCGAGCCTAGGTTTATGACCAGGTGAAAGGGGTGGTGATGATGGTGGTAGTGTTGGTGGCGACGGGTTGCTTCAAGAGGGGAGGTGGTGGTGATGAAGAATTTTTTTTTTCTTTTTTCATGTAGGGGAATAACCATGGAAGTGTACTTCTGGAACAAAATGAAAAACATATAGATATTTTTTTTTTGTAAATTTAGAAAATACGATTGATCTGTGTAACATACACTAAAGATACGGAGATACCCTATATATATATATATATATATATATATATATATATATATATATTACAATGGAGTCAAGGATACACTCTTCATTGACTTTGGATTATTATGGAATAAAACAAAATGACATATTAAATTGACTGTGTTTCTTATATTATGAGGTAGCAGTTGATCGACATAATTTGACGCTTGACGCATCATTATGGGTCATCAACTTCTGTTTGTTTCTAACACATATGTATGGTTGCGTACAACCGACTTCCTATACCCTGTCATAGGTGGAAGCCTCTAAAGCATGGGTAATAGGGAAATGTTGTTGTATACTGTTACTAGAAATGTATTGTTTTTTATATTTCGATGCATTGCTTATTTACCATCAATGCGTTCTTCCCTTTATAGTTGTTTATGAAAATAGTTTTCAGGTTGGGTATAATTTGATATGTTTATTATAAATATATACAACTAGTACGGATACAATACACTTGTTATAGTTCGAAAAGAGCCTCCTTCAATTCCTCTAATTACGATAAAAGAAAACCAATCAAATCATTGTCAATCAAAGAAAAAGCCATGTGTTGAGTGATTATTTTACGGTCTTGTCGTATTTATATATGATTAGGTTTTAAAGTTTACGTCCGAGGGCATAGTCCAGTCGGTACTAAAGTTAAAATTTGTTTCAAGAAATCAAGAGTTAGTATCCGCGGACGCGTACAGTGTGAGTGTTACTCTGCTGCTAGACCCAATGCCTGGTTTGTGGGGGGACACCTTGTGTGTCTAACTGCATAAGATCTCACCCAGCCTAGGATGTCGTTAGGATCCCGATTTAAATCTTCCACACATACTCTTTGGAGCTGGAACGATAGACCTCGAGAATGAAGGATTTCACCTTTTGCTAAGAAGGTTTTAAAGTTTACATGGTAAATAATGACTAGAAAATAAAAGTTACAATAGTAGTAAATAAAAATGATGATTTAGAAAATATACTTTCTTACTTCTAGTGACAATTATCCTGTTGTCCTATCAGACATCACCTCATTCGACCAATGATCATAATCTTCGGAAATTAAGGAGAGGAGACCACTTGACCAAGTGCATGAATTAGCTCATTTAACATGCCTTGGAAAGTTGTGGCACAAAAGTTAAAGATAGAATACTAGTGTTTCATTTAAGGGTGTTAAAGTGAACCACACATTTTGCGAATGTTTGAGTTTGATGTGTATTTGATTCGAGTTTGTTCGTTAATTTTATTTAAACGAGTCAAATTCAAACACTTATTTGAGTTCGTTTATTAAAATTAGTCAAACTGTTCGGCTTGTTTAAACTATTATAGTGTTGTCGAAGCGAATTCAAACCAATTTTAAATCTGTTACAGTAAACGAACCAAGACGAATAGTTCGCTTAACTAAAAAATTCAAATTTAAAAGCTTAGTATTCGACTTGACTCGATTCGATTCGTTAACACCTCAGTTTCATTACATGCTTGTTTTTTAAGCATCACTTTCTGAGGCTGATTATGATGTTTTCTTAAAGCGTCCTTTTTTAGCCATCACTTTAATAGTAGATTTTTCTTGGGTCTGCACAAGATTTTGGTAATTGCAACATTGCAATGTCTAAAAAGTCTTCTTGAGAACCGAAATTTATAAACTACTATTCTTTTGGCAATATAATAAAGTAGCTTTAAATCATTAAGAGTCATGCACGTGTCATTATCTGATATGCCATAGTATGCAACTAAAGTGTTTGGTCAGGGGTTCCCATAAAGGAAATGGATTTGGAGGAACCATAAAAAGGGTTGAGATCTCCTTATCCCAACTTTTTTCATCCTTTTTGTGATCATGCGATACGTGGCAGCAAGGAGAGTGGTGAGGCTAGATGAGAGTTTACTCTCACCCTCATCTAGCCTCACCACATTCCCTTGCTGCCATGTGTCGTACAGTCACGCGTCACCGCACCCCCTTGCGGTGAGGTGATCCTATCCCCCATAAAAGATGTTCATTTAGAGAAATTTGGGGAGGGGAATGGATTTTGATTTAACATCCAAGTATTTTTAATGAATATCGTTTTTTAATATGCTAGGTCTTTTTCTATCAATATGGGAGAATAAAGGGGAATGAGGGGTACGACCGAATAACACCGTAGGCCACCGTTTGTCGTAGCTGGTCCGCCGCCGTCGGCCGGTCAAATTTTTCTGGCCACTCACATTTGATACACATTTCAATTCCGATACATTTCAAACACTATCAATGTCTATCATACACATTTCCGTTTCAATACCAAACAACTATCACTTTTAGGCTTAAACTCATATACTCTAAACCCATATCTTGGCATACCTATTCCGATTCTGATTCCGATACCTAAGTACGAACCAAACGCCACCTTAATAATTGGGCATCACGTCCTTAAAAGGGTCCTAATTATCGATGCCTCAATGGATTCCTTTTTTCTTGGTTCAAAGTGAAGAAAGCAGTGTTGATGTCAAATGAAGTCTCACGACTGCTAAAAAACAACGCCACTACGAAATTAGGGTAAATTTGTCTAAAACTTGGTGTGAAATAGAGGTTTTTAATTATTTATTTATACATAAAATGCCACGACCGATGGCCCGAGTCAAAGGTATGACCGGACATGACTTTTATTTTATAAAATCAAAGAGTTACAAAACTATCTCATCGTACCATAAACGTGCCGAAACTCAAACCATCAATGAATAGTAATAGACCAACTTCATAGTTAAATGTTCAAAGCATCATCTCATAACTTGTTTATAACCCATATACACCACAAAAAAATTGTGGTTTGCCGACGAAAAAATCACTGACGAACAACGTATAGCCGTTGTTTCGTCGGTAATAGCAACGACTGTGCGACAAAACTAATGTCGTCGCTAATTGCGACGAAAGTACGATGAAATTCGTTGTCGCTAAAAGAAAAATAGTCAGACAGGTGAATTACGTCGGTGATTTGTCGGTGTCTCGTCGCTACTCTACGTGTTTTTATTCGCCGCTATTTAGTTTGTAACGCTACGTCGCTATGTCGTCGCAATTGTGTCGCTAAAATTAGCCAAAATAAAATAAATTCGTCGTTTAGTAAGTTCTTGGCGTTGTGTATCGTCGTTTTTTTTGTCAATGAAACCCGCATGTGGCAAATGTTTTGTTTTACTTTTCGTTCGTAATTCGATTTGTCGTTGTGTCGTCGCAGATACATCGAGAATTAAACACGTGTATTGATTAAGGAAAAAGAAAGCGGTGATTGGAAAAAATACTCATTCATTCAATAATAAAAAGTTACATTATCAAACGAAAAAATAAAAAAAAATCTAAAAAGAGATGCGGAGATGTGCCGTTCACTCTTCGTCATCGGACGAAAGAGTGGCCGCGACATTCTCCGCAAACTCTTTGAGAAGGCGCTTGAGCTTGTAATATCTAAATTTTATCTTCCGCAGTCTTCTAGTCACGTTGTGCAGTTGCCGCGACTGCTGCTGCATGTTTGCCATCAGCATACGGAAGTCGGCGTCCTGCACCGGCGTTTGTTCTTGATCACTCTGATGCTGCGGTGGGCCATAGACAGATACGGAACCTTCTCGCTCAAACCGATGGTACTTGAGGAGGAGGAGGCCCTTCTGGAGGGGCACTGATTGCCCGTCCACCACGCCTTGGGGTTCTTTTAAAACGACGCGGCATATTTTGATTATTTATAACCTTATATGTGTGTATGTATATGTGCGGATGTTTGGGGTATAAATAGTAAAATTAGCGACGACATAGCGATGTTTTTGCCAACCGTTAGGAATGTGCAGTAATGACCTTTCGGCTGTTTTAGCGACGACGTAGCGACGAATTTGCGACGTATATTCATCATACGATGCAACCGTTGGGAACTGAACTGGCACTGCCGAATAGCGACTACTTGGCGACGGAGTAGCGACGAAACGCGTCGAATAATGTGAAGAGGACATTATCCGTCGCTGTTTCGTCGGTAAAACGTCGGTAAATTCAAAAAACATTCGCGCGTTGTAAGCATTGGGAACTGGACGGACTGCCTTTTAGCGACGACGTAGCGACGGCGTAGCGACGAATCACGTCGTACGGAGTGAAAACGCGTTGTAAGCATTGGGAACTGGACGGACTGCCTTTTAGCGACGACGTAGCAACGGCGTATCGACGAATCACGTTGTACGGAGTGAAGAGACGTTTTGCATCGCAATGTGGTTGGTACTTCGTCGGTAAAAGCATATCAAACGACGTGTTTCGTCGCTGGTCGTCGGTAAATCGTCGGTATGTGTGTTTGTTTCCGAGATTTGTGTTTCTTGTTCGTCGTTGGTCGTCGCGAAGTCGTCGGTATTGTGTTTGTTTGTTTCCGAGATTTGTGTTTGTTTGTGGTCGCTATCTCGTCGCTATTGCGTCGGTAACATTGCAGGCTGAGAACGATAAAACCATTTTCTTTCTTCTTCTCTTCTCTTATTCTTCTCTCATTTCAAACACATCAATCATCAATTTTGAACGAAAAAACCGAAGTGTGGAATTTTGATTTTTTCTACCACCGAAAAAAGATAGCTGCTGTTATTTTGAAGGTGTATCGAGAAAATGGATCCGAGGAGAAGCGATAGAAAGTGGATGTACCAGAGAGTAAACAACGGGGAGTGGTGTTTTAGATTTGTTGAAGGTCTTGAAGAATTTATGGATTTTGCGACAAGTAATGAAAGTGGAACGCAGATTAGATTTCCGTGCAAGAAATGCAAGAACCGTAAATATAAGGATCCGGGGTGACGTGAGGGTTCACTTATTGAAACAAGGTTTCGTCCACAATTACCATACATGGTACTGTCACGGCGAATATGAGGGGGCGTCTACATCTGCAACTATACACGTCGAAGGGGGACCCGTTCAGGTTGATGCCGAAGAAATATGCGAGGGATCTCACAACCCATACATGCAGATGGTGACAGACGCAGCCGCCGGCGCATTTACCAGAGAGCAGTTGTTACAAATGCAGGATCCGGATGAACAGCCGCGTATATTCGTGGAGGAAGATCCGAACCCTCAGGCGAGATAGTTTTTTGAGATGCTGAACGCCGCCAACACGCCGCTGTATCCTGGTTGCGGTAGTCACACACAGATGTCCATGATCGGTCAGATGACGAGCATGAAGACGGAACACCGCATGACGGAGAGATTGTACGATGGGATGTGTCAGCTGATGAGGGAATCTCTTCCCGAAGGGAACACAATGGTCGACAGTTTTTATTCGACGAAGAAACAGCTGCAGGCGTTGGGACTGCCGGTTCAGAAAATCGATTGTTGTTCAGAGGGGTGCATCATATACTGGGGCATCAACGAGGATAAAGACATGTGCAGGGTCTGTGGGACAAGCAGGTGGAGAACGAACAAAAGAAACCGGAACGTGCCAAGAAAACAATTTTACTATTTACCTCTCGCCCCTAGACTGCAGAGGCTATACGCATCCGGTGCCACAGCTAGCCAGATGAGGTGGCACGCGGAGCACTCCACGAAAGACGGTGAGATGTGCCATCCATCTGACGGCGAAGCTTGGAGGACGTTCGATGCGACGCATCCGGGTTTTTCGTCGGAGACAAGGAACGTTAGGTTGGGTTTATGCACCGACGGGTTCAACCCGTTTGGACAGTCGGGAGAGCAGTATTCGTCGTGGCCTGTAATCGTGACGCCGTACAATCTACCGCCTTGGATGTGCATGAAGACGCCGTACATGTTCTTGACTGTGATCGCACCGGGGCCTAGGAATCCGAAATAGAAGATCGACCTATACCTGCAGCCGTTGATACAGGAGCTGAAGTGGTTGTGGGAGTTTGGCATGGAGACGTTCGATGTATCGACTAAACAAAACTTCCAGCTACGCGCCGCGCTGATGTGGACGATCAGCGACTTCCCGGCTTATTCTATGTTGTCGGGGTGGAGCAAGCGGGGAAATACGCTTGCCCTTGCTGCATGAAGCAAGTGAAGACGATGTCCTTGAAACATGGACGTAAGATAAGCTGGTTCGACAGCCATAGGAAGTTCCTGCCCAGACGTCATTTGTACAGAAAGAACGTGACGGCGTTCATGCCTGGCATCGTCGATAAGGACACAAAGCCCGAGCTCCTCACGGGTGCAGAGGTGCTGCAGGAGATAGACAGTTGTGGATTCGTGGGGGTCGGTGATGATCCGGACGGCAGTCACAACGCAGACCTGGCTCGTTACTGTATCGGGTGGAAGAAGAGAAGCATATTCTGGGAGCTTCCGTACTGGAAGAGCAATATGACCCGACATAACCTGGATGTCATGCACATTGAGAAGAACGTGTTTACAACATTTTCAATACAGTGCTGAATGTGCCAGGAAAAACAAAAGACAATATGAAGGCACGACTTGATATGCGCGACCTCAACATGCGACCGGAGCTGCATCCCGTTGGCACATTATACATGCCGAAGTCCTCGTACACGCTGAATGCGGAGCAGGTCAGTGCGTTGTTATCGTGGCTGGGGACGGCTAGATTTCCTGATGGCCATGTTTCGAACCTGTCGAAGAACATCGACGTGAATAAACGCGGTTTGCACGGGATGAAGAGCCACGACTGTCACGTTTTCATGCAACGGTTGATGCCCATTGCATTTCGCGATCTGCTTCCAACTAATGTATGGGAAGCAATTACCGAGATGAGTCTGTTTTTCAAATGTCTTACAGCCACGAGACTCAGTGTGGATAATATGTCAAGGATGGAGGGCGAAATCCCAGTGATCATATGCAAGCTGGAAACTATATTCCCTCCGGCCTTCTTTGACTCAATGGAACACCTGCCAGTTCATCTACCATACGAGGCACGTGTTGGTGGTCCTGTTCAGTGCAGGTGGATGTATCCGTTCGAGAGGTACTCTTTTTTTATGTGCATGACGTTCTTATGTGTCTAAGCGCAAGCATCTGAACATACATTTACTATATGAACAGATATCTCAGGCATTTGAAGCTGAACATCAAGAACAAGGCGAAAGTCGAGGCCTCGATGTGCAATGCCTATCTGACAGAGGAAGCATCGGCTTTCGTGTCTCATTACTTCGAGCCAGATGTCCCGTCGAGGTGCAGAGATGTTCTCCGGAATGACGACGGCATTACCAGATCCGGTGTCCTCCCAATATTCACACATCCGATCAGATTTCACGGACATGGAAAGGAAATGATATTGGGGGACAGCGAGCTGAAGATTGCTCATTCTTATGTTCTGCGCAACTGCCGTCAAGTCCGACCGTTTCCAGAGGTATAAACGATATCCAATTTTATTTTTGTAAAGACCTTGCGATACTCTATCCATTATGTTACAAAGATATACTGGTACTCATTCGTAATTTGCTTCAGCTTGTTCATTGATTTATTGCAACACCGTTCATCGGGTATATCGAGCGATGCAATAAACAATGAGTTAGATTCCAAGTTTTGCTGATTGGTTCTGGTGGCATGTAAGTTTACATATTTGCCTGTTACGTGTACGATATGTGATACGCATTTATTGCCCCGCTGATGTATGCTTACTTGTCGTTTTACAGGCGAGCAAAGGTCATCTGGCTGACGATGAGTACGGTTACATTCTGACACCAGTAGCCGAGGGTCCATTTAACAGAGTCACGCGCCAATGTTTTGTCAACGGGTATAGATTCCACACAGTCTCCCATGCCAGCCGAAAATCGTCGGAGAACAGCGGAGTGTGTGTCAAGCGGTATGACAATAGCCCCGGACGAAGATGACTTCTACGGCTACCTTACTGACATCATTGAGCTCGAATATCCGGCATTGCCTATGAAGCGGGTGGTCCTATTCAAATGCGAATGGTACGATCCAACTCGAGAAGGTTATCGCATTGGCACAAAGGTTCACGACCAATATAAGTTGGTAGACATACACCAAGGGCGACGGTACAGAAAATATGATCCATACGTTTTGGCTAGTCAAGCGTCCCAGGTGTACTATCTATCGTATCCAACAACGAGGATGAATGCGAGCTCAAAAGACTGGCGAGCCGTGTGCAAAGTGAAATCGAGCAAGTTTGATGTTAGTATACAGACAGGTTCAGATGGTATGGACGCCGCATTTCAAGAAGAAAACCCGTCCGTTCTAGATACGACACATGTTGAACTGCACGACCTCCCTCTAAATGACCCCAACAGCGGTTTCAATATCGAAATTCATCTCAACATACAACCGCCTGACAATATTAAAGACGTAGTCGAAGACGAATACGAGGATGAAGAGGACGACGAGCATGTAGATGAAGATGAAGATGAAGATGCGTATGAGGATGCAGATGACCAGGAAGATTGACATTAGCCAAAATTTTTTATGTACCTCTTTATATGAAAGTGTGTATGTGTTGATGTACTTATATTCATGTATATACTACTTTATATTTTGTATTTTGTTTTCAAAAATTATAACACCGACGAGTTACCGACGAAATGTTGCGTCGCTAAATTTGAAATAACGACGACACATGGAAAATAGCGACGAAACTAAATAGCGACGAACGTTCGTCGCTATGTCGTCGCAAAATTACGCAGATAAGGCTGAACTCCCCCCTCTTTCTTCCCCATTTCCCTCCTTCCCCATTCCCTCCCCTCGGCGAAAGCTCCCCCACCGGCGAAACCTCCCTCCCTCCCCGGCGAAAGCTCCCTCCCGCGGCGAGTTCTCCGTTGACCTCCCGTCTTCGGTTAGTTTCTCTTCCTATTTCGTTTTACTGATTTTAAATTAGTTATGTTGTTTTTAATTTTTTAATGTCTTGTGGGGTGGTGGTGCTGGGTGTGGGCTGAGCGTGGTGCTGGGTGCGGGCTGGGTGGCGGGGCTGGGTGGTGCTGGGCAGTGGGTGCTGGGTGCGGGGCTGGGTGTGGGTGGGCGGTGTGCTGGTGCGGGGCTGGGTGGTGCTGGGCGGTGGGTGGGTGGTGGTGTGGCAGTGGGTGCTGGGTGCGGGGGGGGCTGGGTGTGGGTGGGCGGTGGTGCTGGGTGCGGGGCTGGGGGGCGGGGTGGGTGGTGCTGGGGTGGGTGCTGGTGGGGTGCGGGCTGGGTGCGGGGCTGGGGCTGGG